>PVJX010003827.1:0-102901 GCA_004027295.1 Dolichotis patagonum
TCTGGTGGCAGATGGCATAGGTACTTATTCTGGGCATGGATTTGCCTTACCAAACTATGATTTATGAACTTACAGAATCTTCATCAGCCATCATGGTATTCCACAAAGCACTCCTTCTGATCAAACATTTCATGGCCAAAGAATTGAGGCAGTGGACTTATGTTTGTGGAATTCATTGGTCTTACCATATTCCTCACCACCCAGAAGCAGCTGGATTGAAAGAAATGTGGAATGGCCTTCATATAACATGCAATTACAGCATCAATTAGGTGGTGATACTTTGCAAGGACAGGGGCAAGGCTGTCCAGAAGGCTGTATATGCTTTGAATCACTATCTACTATATAGTACTGTTTCTCTCATAGCTAGAATTCATGGGTACAGGAATCAAAGAGTAGAAGTGGGGCAGTACCACTCACCATTACCCCTAGTGATCCATTAGCAAAAGTTTTGCTTTGCTGTTCTCACAATCTTATGCTCTGCTGGCCTAGAAGTCTAAATTCCAGAGTAGGGAAAGGCTTGTACCCATTATTGTTTTGGGGGAGCACAACAATGATTCTACCAAACTGGTATCTAAGACTTCCTTCTGATCATTTTGGTCTCCTCATGCCTCTAAGCTAAAAAGGGAGCTTTGATGTTGGCAAAAGTGATTGATCGAAATTACCAAGGGGCAACTGGACTATTACTCCACTATGGGGGAAAGGCAGAATATATTTGGAGTTCAGAAAAATCTCTTACAGTATCCCTTTGTATTGCTATGCCATGCTTTTAAGGTCAGTGGAAAACTACAGCCCAGTCCAGGCAAGATGACAAATGGCCCAGAACATTAAGGAATGCAGATACATGTCATGCCACCAGGCCAAGAACCAAGACCTGCTGAGGTACTTGCTGAAGATTGAGGAAACACACAATTAGTAGTAGAAGAATGTAGCTATAAATACCAGCTAAATCACAAGACAAGTTACAGAAATTAAGATTTTAATTTTTTTCCTATATTGTTATTATGTATGCACATATATACATACATATTAAGCTGGCATCTTTGTTTTCTTTCTTTGTAATGTAACATTGATAAACTTAATATCAGTTCTTAAGTATTGTTAACTCTATATTCTAACACTCAAGTTATAAAATATTAGGAGAAGAGTAAGCATATCCCCCCCCCAAAAAAACCTGCCTTTTATTCTGAGAGGGAGGACATTAATGTGTTTCTTTTTGTATGCAGGATAGTTGTATCATGTTAGACACAATTACAAACTTGCTTTTGTATTTGGAGACTAAAGAAGGTCTAAGGAGATACATCTAGTTATCAAGTCGCCAAATAGTGGGTTGTGATACATCAATCTCAATGAATTAAGAAATGTCTACTGAGTTAGTTGAGCGCTGTTCTAGATATGTCTACCAATGATTAACACATAGACCCAAAACTTAAGAGGAAAGAGCCACCCCAGATGTGGTGGCATCAACCAACAAGTTTAGAGTCTGGATGGAATTAAAAGGGAAAAAAATGTCTCCCCTTTGCTTCTTCAGAAGAGTTTTGGTCTTAACCATTTCTTTGGAATATTCATCTCCAGTCTTTCAAGCTTCCAATGCAGACCCTTGGGCTCTCTGTCTATGGACTCTGATAGGATCTACACTGAGCTCCAGAACTTCAACCTTCAATTGGATGCTCTGGCTCTCCAGTGTACAGATGACCCCTTTTGCCTTATTCTACCCCTAACTACGCAGGTGGCCATTGTAAGCCTGCTTAGTAAATCTTTTATATATATAATGATATATTTTTCATTAAATCTGTTCCTCCAAGGGTCCAGGGGGTTAGCCCAGCGGTGTAAGTGCCTGCTTAGCAAATGTAAAGTAGTGAGTTTGATCCCTAGTACCCCGCCAAAAAGTAAATCTGTTCCTCTAGTGAGCCTTAATTGATAAACCGCCTAACATATATTTTCAATAATGTCTTTGTATTGCATATTTGCTCTGTAAAGTTTCATGGCAGGAAACTGTAAAGTTTCATGGCAGGAAAATATAAAACTTGTTTGCTGCTTGTTACAGTCATCTTTCTATGTCTCTAAATAGGCTTCATCGACAAAGTTTAATAACTAAATTATATTTCATTGTATTGTATAATTGAAATGGCATTTTATAAACCAAGTGCCTTTTTGTGAACATTTAGGCAATTTCCAATTTTATATAATATAAATAAAAGTTAATAAAATGATTTGGAACATATTTTTGACATCTTTTATAACTTGTTTGGAAATTTCTCAAAGGTTGAATGGCTGCATCAAAAATTATGAATATGTTTTTAGCTTTGGATACATACAATCAAATGCATATTGTCAGAATGTACTTACAGTCTCACCTTCATATCATGCATAATAACATCTAATTTACAGTGACTGATGTCTTCCCTTCCATAAATACTGTAAGAATAATATTTATTTTTATTATATTTTTATAGTTTCCCATCAGCTTTCTTAAGTTATGGCATTGACTAGTAAAATCCATCATGTTATCCTTCTGAAATGACAACCATCTCAAAGAAAAGATCCATGAATTTTATACCAACAGACCATGTTCTCATCTTAAGAGTTTTTATAAACTTACAACTGGTTTTAGTACCTTATTTTTAAAATTCTCTGTTCAAATAACAAGACAACATTAATGATATCTGTGGTCCTTCATGCTAAATAGAACAACAGCAATTTTGAAAATGGTATAACAGTTTTAGCAAATAGCCTTGAAGAATCTGATATAAAACACAACGTGAGAGAGTCTTTTCAAATTTCTTTCTTTGGCAAGATTTCCATGAAAGCAAATTCTAGGGGTCAGTCTGGGCCAGCCTTAGAAAAAGTGGGATAGTCAGCCACCTAGGTGATCAGTTATGAAAGATCCCTCGAATGCTCACACCACCTCATTTATGGTGTCATTATAGCTTCACTCACATGTCTTGAGTGCTAGTAGTCCCAGGAGAAAAATCATAGTCATGGCCTTCAGAAGACTATTTTTCTACCAGAAGTAAGACTCTGGAGTTATTATAAACTATTTTGGAGTAGAACCAATGATATAAAAACATAAAAATCTATTATATATTGTCACGAGACTATCAATATTCAAGGGAATTTGACAGTTTGAAAAAGACACTCGATTCCATTTCTTTCCTTTTTCTTCTCCATCACCAGAAATAAGCAAAAGTTGTTTTCAGCCATTTTTCATCTTTCCAAATTTTCAAAGCCTTTAGCTTATGCCCCATTTCAATCATTAATGGCAATATATTGTTGATTTTTAAAAAAGCTATCTTTATTTTGTCTAAAGCTTCTTTTTCTTATAGAAAAAGAAAAATGAAACACTACTGATTCAATGATGTCTTCATTTTTTTTACATGTGTACAGTACCATAGATATACTATAGGTGTTCCAAAGGACCTCTGCTTTCACCACTGTTTACTCATGATAAGCAGGCAAATATGCCATCACCCCTAAGAGAGACTATAACAGTGCAGCAAGAGACTGAAATAAGGGGCTGGCAAGTATCTTCATGGTAAGGATACCAAGCCTGGATCCCTGAGGCAATCTGACCTTGAGATATTACTATATCTCAAAATGCGTTTCTCAACTTAAACCTTGATAGGCTGTTGAACTCTCTGAAATAATATAGCAAAGTAAACATCATTAATTTTACCTTCTTAATGAAAGTGAATTGCAATGCTTATATCTAAACAGACTAAATTAAGGTTATAGGTATTCTCAGCTTTGACTGTCTATTAGAATCACCTGAAGAACTTGAAAAATACCCAAAGTGGTACTGCACTTGGATAGGGAATCAAGCATCAATATTTTTTCAAAACTCCCTCTGAGATTCCAATTCTTAGCAAAGCTGAGACTCACTTATTAAAGACTTGATTCATGTAATTATGATATACATTTGCACTTATTTGATAACATAAAGCCAGAAATTGTGGCAACAATTTATGAAATTAGTCTCTCCACAGAGATCTATTTCCTTTGGCCCTTACCTTTTCCATGGTCTACGGTGTTTGTCATAGTGGAGTCCTGAAGTAGGTCAAGGGTTGTGAAACATCTAATAACATCTTTTATGTTTTCTTTTTAGCTGACTGCCAAACCACTTAACTTAGAATTCTTGAGAGGGTCCTGAGCTATCATTTCCCAGTGAGACACTAAATCAGCTAAAGTGAATGGATGTAAATTGATGTGAACCTTCTGGTTTTCATAGTTCTAAGAAGCCTTTAGAAAAGTCTAGGGCACAGAAACATTAAAGAATGACTGGGGTGAGGAGAAATGAGGAAGAATGTCTAGAGCCTGCTCAGTCTTCACCTCTTTCCCTCCCCCTACTCATTGATATGGACAGTTAGCACTTTACTATCTGTTAATATATCCTGTATACAGTATCCTTAAAAGACAGCTTCAAGCTGCTATAATGACTCCCTTGGAAAAAGGCAAGCACTCCCTCAAAGCTTCCCAATTATCCAAGCTTTCTCCTTGTATACATGGGTAAAACAGTATAAATAATTAGCATATTTGAATTATCCTGTCAGCATTTTTCTCATGAACGATTTACAAATATATTCTGTTACTTCTTCCCAGTTGTCCCTCCAAACTCAAAGCCAGGAAAAAAATGTTTTGCATTTTTTTAACTTAGAATGACTACAGCCACACCTACACATTTTGGAAGTAGATAAATGGTGCTTTTGTATTGCATTAGTGATGAACATATTGAATGCAGTGATTGACAAGCAAAATTTCTATGTTCAGTTTCAGACAACAGACTCCAAAATGTGTCATATATAAAAACCCTTTTGCCACTGAGCTTTGACAAAGCAGGTAATTAAAAATCCAATGTTAGTCCTCTCTATCTCTGACAGTAAGAATCTAAGGCAAAACTGTTTTACTTAAAGAACAACTTTGGTTTTCAGAGAGAATCGCTGTACCCTGACTTTTAGTTCAAATCCACCAGTTCTCTAATTGTTTGGGATTTTATTTTTATTTTTATTTTTATTTTTATTTGCTGTTTGCAGGCTGGTTTGGCTGCAATTGGGTCTCCTCACTTCATCCCTTAATTGTATATATTGTATGTATTCTAAGGTATCTGGCAAAATAAGACCAAACAGTTCAGTTCCTGTCAATTTACCTATTATGTCTCTGTGTTAAATTTCATTATGTATGGGACCACATGTGCTTCCATGAATATACTTGATAAAATTACAGCTCAGTTCAGATCCCAACAGGGAAAGAGGTTTACAGGGTTTGCTTGCAAGTAAGGATGCCATATGCTCCTCTTAAAAAAATGCTAATTACCAAGGAAGAAATGAGACAAGAAAACATGGGATTACTGTGGACCTACTAAGTAAGGAAATAAGATATTTTTTCTCAATGAAGATAATAAGGTAAACTCATCCTCTTCTGTGTTTGTGTCTAGTTGACATTTAAACTTGCATTTAAGTTTTATTAGTTGTGTAGTTCAGAAGTGTTTGAGCAGCAAGAAAGGCCATTTTTCATAGCTGTATATTAAATATGTAGATTGATATATTTCATATTTTAAATCCAAACCAGCTCAAATTCTTTTATATATATATAATATATATCAGAAAAAGAATATATCTATGACAAGATGTTACATTTTAAAAGCTGTGTATGATAACAACTTGAATGGAATAATAACTGACTAAGTAAAAGTAGGTTTTTCTCCTTTGCTATATGCTGCTTGAACTTGCTGCTCTTTTCTAAGGTTTCATTTTTACAACTTTCCCTAGTTGCTAGGAGAAATTATTAAATTCAGTCATTCATTTGTCTTCAAAACAACTGCTGTAGTGTTTGAATTCAAATGCTCAGGGTTTTTTCTTTCTTCTAGCTGGTTTGTGATTACAGATTAAACTTTGTTTAAGGAAAGAAAAAATAAAAATAAATCACACAGCTTTTTGACCCAAAAACACATTGGCAGGAAATGCTGGTGCAGTGAGCAGTGCCTGACAGTGAAGTTTTCATACCACGACACCTTGCTCTGTGCAACTCCCCTGTATTCAAACACAGGCATGTATGGAACTTCCTGCAGAAGAAAACTCATGCAACATGTCTATTTAACCACTTATAACCTAGTATTCCTACAAGTTAAGACCCAAGGTGGGATCAGGGATTTAGCTTAGCTGCCTGGCAAGCACGAAGTTGTGAGTTAGATCTGCAGTACCAAAAATAGTAAAATAGGCAAGTAGTATTGCATGTATTTTGCTGACAGAAATAAAACAATCAAAAAATAAGCTTAACAAATGACTTCTTATTGAAGAAAAATTTGAGGGGTGCAGAAATAAACTACACTTCTGGCCTCTCTCACCTAATGAGAACTCCAAAGAGAGAGACATTAACCATGAGGCTTCCCAAAGGACAGAGAACTTGTCCTAATGCAGCATTCTTAGATCTCGATATTTTATCTATCAAGAAGTAAAGAAGATGTATACTTTTAGAATCACTTAGGCTTACATTTAAATCTTATCAGTTGAATAGAACAGATAAATCCCAGCCTTAATTTTCCTCATCTTCAAGATGGAGATGATCACTTGTAGCATCAGATGATTATTTAGGGGCTATTTTCTTATGAACTGTTTTCTTCTACTTGAAAAGAGGACATAACATATATCAAACTCTCTCTCTCTCTCTCTCTCTCTCTCTCTGTGTGTGTGTGTGTGTGTGTGTGTGTGTGTGTGTGTGTGTGTGTGTGTAGTAAAGGAAACAAAGTAGTGAGTGGTCCTTGTGGTAGCAAATTCAACATTAGCATACAGAATTTCCTTCCCTGAAATTTTCAGCATGCTCAGTGACAGAGTTAGGAATAAAATACAGAAATAGATAACTGGAAGAGCAGTGCCATGTTAAATTAAGGACAAAACCCACAGTTCTGGTCTCCTTTGACCTCATGGGATCTTTACTCTGCCCAAACTGTGAGATCATCAAATATTAATCATATATGTTTTCTGGTCAGATGTAAAACAAAGGTAAAACAAAGCAAAACTGACCTTAAACAAGTTCAAATTATCATTCTTGACAACTCTCAAGTCTGACTGGATTTTATAATCAGGAACTCACCATAAAACTTTCCATCCCAGCAGCCAATAGAGTGGCTCTATAATTATCTTTTTTTAAAATGAAAAATGTGATAGAAATACAAGGAGATCTGCTACTCACTAGACTATGAAGTTGTGCTTTCCTGCACTGTTTATCATTGTATTACCTGTTTGTATTTCTTGTTATTGGGATAAAATACTCAGCATCTACAATTTAAAAGCAGAGAGGTTTATTTTGGATCATGGTTTTAGAGGTTTCAGTCCACAGTCATCTGGTTTCAAGGCAGAAATGATATGGTAGAAGGGCATGGTAAAGAGAAGTTGCTCAACCAATGGCAGCCATGAAGCAGAGAGAGAAGGAAGGAGCCAGGGACAAGGATATACACTTCCAGGTCACACCTCCAGTAACATGACTTTTCCAGTCAGGCTCCACTTCTAAATACATGAGACATTAGAGGAAAATTTCAGATCCAAATGATATAGAGTGCATAGCATAATATCTGGCACATGGTAAATATTCAGTAAACGTTGTTGAATGTACTAATTTAATGATTAAAAAATTTTCAATATGTCTTAGTCCATTTTGGCTGCCATTACAAAATATTATAACAGGTTGTCTTACACATAAATTTTTCACATAGTTCTGGAAGCTGGGAAATCAAAATCAAAGCATCAATAGTTTCAGTGTCTAGTGATGGCTTATTTTCATAGATAACATCTTTTTGCTATGTCCTCACATGGAGGAAAGGCAAAGAATTTATTGGGAACACACATACAGTGGTACTTTGGTTCATGAACTTAATTCGTTCCACAATTTCAGAAAAGATGGCCTCTTCATGTTTGTGTGGGAAATTTGGCCATAGTCACATTCCTTATCCAATGTAGAGTCTGCAAACAAAACCAAAATTTTGCCAAACACTTCTGTTTGAGAACCAAGTTGTTTGCAAACAAAACCATTTGTGAACTGAGGTACCACTGTATAAGGGCACTAACCCCAAAATGAGGGCAAAGCCCCATGGACCTAATCACTTCCCAAGGGCACCATATCTTATTGCTGTCATGTTGGGGTATAAGTCTCAATATATTAATTTTGTAATGACATAACAGATGACTGTGTACAGCTTGGGCAATTTAGCAAGACTTTGTCTCAAAATAAAAAATAAAAGGGATTGGAGGTATACCTCAGTGTGAAGGCTCTGGGTTCAAGCTCCACTAATCCAAAAGAAGGGAAGAAGGAAGGAGGGAGGGGACAAAGAAAAGAAAAGGGAAAAAAATGAACAGAAAGAAACAGTATTAAAGGAAACTACATTTTTATGCTTATTTCCAGGACATAAAACTAAGGTCATTTCCTTGCTTCCTACTTTCCAAAAAGCAAAGTAGTTGAGCTACACTACAGATTCTGAGTAGTTTAAACCAATTTGAAATAAAGGACATGGAAAATCTGACTTTCATAGTATTATGGGGGTCTGGGGTACATTTCTTTGGACTGAAGTGCTATATTCTTTTCTGTTATGGATAGGATTTATAGTAACTGGGGCAACACAGCTTACTAACCAAAACTTCTTTAAAAAATAACAAAAGTATAGTTGGAATGTCTCACTGTGAAATTCATATCAAGGGCAATTCTGCAACTTGCCATCTAAACTAGAAAAAACAATTTCAGCAAGTGGTACATGTATACAATGGAGACAGTAGAATTTGCTCACGTTACAGATTTTATGTGTGTACTGAAACCTCAGTAACTAAATGTTAGTGACCAGGGTAGCTTGCCCCATAGTACATTAAGTTTCAGTTTCACTTGGATTTTCTTATAGTGAGGCAGAATATGCAAGCAAATACTTGTACATTTATTCCCTGATACAAAAAATACTACTAAACAATATTCCAATAACACTTCCAGCCCTCTGATGAAAATGGAATTTGTACTTTGCCATGTAGGAACTCCCTCTGGACTCATTCTCCTTATTTAATGAATGGCTCCAGGGAAGCATTGTTCTCCAAGCTTTAAGATATCCAGTAGGCAACTGTTTCAAGTGGAGAAAGCTTCTGTCCACTTTTGTCTTCTCCAATGAACCAGAAATTTGAAGCTAATGGCAGTCTTAACATTATTTAAGCTAAGATGCATGGTGACCTCAAATCTCAAAATTCTTGGTTTATTTAAAGAATTTAAAATCAAGTTATTCTTTATTCTCTCACAGAATCATTACAAAGTAAACAAGCATAATTTCGTCACAAATGAGAACTTTTCATGATCTTTGTGCTGGCATTCCATGATCTCTTCCCTTTCTGCCATATGCATAATTAATATTTTGAGAAAAGACTCAGAGATCCATCCTCAGTACTTCACAGTTCTGGTCACAGTTTATTAACCCTAAATATGTCAAAAGTCTTTAAAATACACATGCTTTATGACCTAGTAATTCCACTTTCAGTATTTAATCCAAAACATAAAATTAGTAAGCAAAAGGAGAATATATATATATATATATATATGAATTTTCATAATAAAATTTGAAAACAAGATACCAAATAAATACTGTATTTTCTGTGTGGTGTTTACACAATTGTTAAAGATCATATCGTCAAGTCACAATTGGAGATACATTCTTGTAATCCCAGGACTCTGAGAGGCTAAGGCAGGAGGTTTGTAAGTTTGAGCCCAGAAAGTAGACAAATTAGACCCTATCTCAAAATAAAAGGGTCCAGGGCTGTAGCTTAGTATGAGGTCCTTGGGATCAATCACCAGTACCACCACCACCACCACCAAAAAAATCATATGTTCAAAAAATAGTTAATGATAAAGGGTTATGCACCAATATTATTAAAATATTTACAGAATATTTATACTCATGAAATATTAAAATACAAATTCAAATTTCCTCTAGAACACACCAGCTTACTTGTAAGGCAGGCTACAAGGTCACTATATCCACGGGATCATTGGCTCCTGACCTCTCAGTTAAAGCTCTTAGGATTCTTCCTATACAAATATTCTTTTGGAATTCCTCCAAGATCACATGGGTTCCCAAGAAGAAAGCAGCAGGACCCAGATTGGAGTTAATGTCTGTGTCACTTACTGATCAGCCTGGAACTTCTTTTTTTTTTTTTTAATTTAAAAAAAAAAAAAAAAAAAAAAAAAAAAGGGTAGTAACAAAAAAAAATTCAAAAAAAAAAAAAAAAAAAAAAAAAAAAAAAAAAAAAAAAACCACTAAGGAATCATTACTTGATAAATTACATACTGACATCTTGGAAATAGTTGTTCAAATTACAAAATTAAAACATGCAAAGTAGACATTCAAACAGTGAGACTGTTAACAGTTCTGCTCCATGATCTAACAAAAACAGTAATATGTTCATCCATTTTACACACTTAAACATACATGCAATTATATCAAAAGGGTAAAATTAAACACAATATAATAGAACAAAGCAGATCACAAGAAAGCAATGTAAGAAACGTAAATATCAAAGCAAGACAATCAGAGATATTCACTCTCTATCATATTGACTCTTGTTTTCTTCCAAATAGTTGTCCGTATCTTCACAAACAGGAAATTCACACGAAACAACATAATATGGAACTGCTCTGAAACAGGAAGAGGAAGGCGTTTCAGGTCTTCAAGACCAGACAATAGGGAAGCTGAGAATGGCTGTCATAGTGTCTCTCATTCTCTTCAAAACAGCTGTCCATACCTTCATGTATGTTGAAATTAAAACAAAACACAGCCTGGAACTTCTGATCCCGCCTTAGTAATCAGGCTTTATGACTAGAAAAGAAACAAGCAAGTCCAGGGCAATTACCTTTCAGAAAATTGCCAGAAGTTGAATGCATGGCTTCTGTTCATGTCTCATTGATTCACATTTTATCTCATGGCCATTCTAACCTCAAAGAGCCAGGTATGTGTAGTTTTTAGTTGAGTCACCATATTTCAAAATGTGCACAGTGGTCATTTCTTAAATCAATAGAGTTTGAGAAGATTTTCTTTCTTTGTACTTTCCAAATTGTTTAAACTTTCTGCAATGGATATTCATAATACAATAGTTTAAATCTTCATTCATTTAAAAGAAGAAAGCTAGAAGTTAATATTCTAGAAGAGTACCTCTTGTCTTTAACAATAAGATTCTTTCTACTGTCTTATATTTTCTGAAATTTTTCCTAATTTATTCAAAATTTTAGAAAGTATTTTACCAAATGTCTTCATTCCTGCACAGGCAGGCACAAATATTGTTATGGCCTCTATTTGGGTCTCACATGTGGTCACAATTACAGTGTGCTTCTATCAGAACCCTCTGTTTTCTTTGTTTTCAAATGGAATGTAAGCCTATTTGCATGAATGACATAAAATACTTCAACCTGTCCCCCAAAACAACCATTTTAAGTAACTCATCTGTTCAATTCTAGAATGAAAGCTATATTCTACTTCTATCTCTATAGCAAGTCATAAAACACTCCATCTATATATAACCATTACTCACTTCCCTGCTCAGCTGTCCTCTTGGGACATGGCTGCCCCTGCTTCCATCCTGATACTGAGCTTATCTTATATTGGAACAGAATGTAACTCCCTAAAGTGAGCCTGCTCCTACCCACCAGCCCAAGTTTTAACTGATAGAAGGACAAGCTGTTACCTTCCCTGGTATATTTACACATATATACATATACACAGGGTAGTTTTGAAGACCTAAAGAAATTAATCCCAAATGGTTTAAACCATAGAAACTGAAAGACTAAGAGGCTGAAGTATCTTGGAAGAAATAGGACTCTCTCAGTACTACTGAAATCCTATCTCATTGTAACTTTTCACTCATAAGGAGAGCTGTGCTTAAAAGCAAGTGCAACAGATAGAATTCTGGATAAACAAACAGAAAAAAAAAGTAAGTACCAATACTCTGGAGATGTCACAAAATTATAAAATACTTTTCCTGTCTCTCCCTCTTCCTGCCATCCTTTCATCTGTCTTTCTACCCTTGGAATACTCAGTACTTACTATACATCATGCTGAAAGCAAATAGCATTGTAAAAAATGAATTACACAAACATTTGTTGTTTATCATATTTACAGCACACAAACTCTACCTTTACTTTTTTACAGTACCAGCGATGTTGCTTACTTCAAACTGTGGTATATTACCTTATGGTCCCCATCAAATGATTTAGTATTGTATATACACATTTCTCACAAAATCACCCTGAATAAGGGTTACTGACATTCAGAATGACTGATGTGCACTCTCATGAGCAACGGTCCATATTTATCCTTCTCACTGACCTTCAACATAATGATTTGGTGGATAAGCTGGAATGAGAAAATAGCAAAAAGGAATACAGGTCTATTTCACTTCCCATCTTGCATTAAGATTCCAAAATATCTTCTCCCTTTGTTATATCCTTCCAAGTCTTTGAAAAATCTCTTGATGGCTTCCCTCTCAGTAATTTATTTTCTCATTCAGTTATTCTGATACTATTCTTTTATGTTTAACAATGGTCTACTTGTTTAATCGTCAATCCCGCCATAGTCCTTTGTTCCTTCAGCTTTTCTTCTTTGTCCCCCGAGAAGTGCTGTATATTGATTTCTGGCAACTGCTGTATGTTTCTTATCATGAAGGATGAGACAAAGAATTAGCTTGGTCTAATGTGCCTGTCAGCCAAATTATCCTAAGACTGTGTATTTGTAACTATTATGTCATCTGAAGTAGAAAGAGAAATTTTTTGTTCCCCTGCTTTCAGCTTCCATTTTCCTGATCTACCCTGTCATTTATGAAATACATTAGACAACCAAAACATAGGCAGATAATTTATTTAAGAAAAAGAAAGAAGAGGAAGAGGAGGCACTTACCTGAAACATACAATAAATTGAGGCTTTGTAAAACAATCCAAAGATTAATAATGTCTTCTTTAGATACAACCTTTTATAATCATTAACACTTGTTATCTCCAAAACCTAGACATTCTGAATTAACAATTACTAGTATTGGGGCATGCTAAACTAGTAATTAGTATTCTTGTAGCAACACCAGTAAACTCCCTTGAAAATACTGGTCTAGGTAACTATTCTTTAAAGTCATCACTGCCTAGAAAATATTTAAGGAAGAGCTTTTCTTGGTCTATTTTTAATATAAAAATACTTAGTCACTGCCAATTTGTCATTAACTAGAAAATTTTTCTTCTGCAAATGGGTCATCCAGAAGAGACTATCACATTCAGAATGAAGCATTTGATGGCTAAGAAGTGTATGTCATTGTTTCAGTAGAGCCTTCTCCTATTGTCTACCAAGAACAATGGACCCAACAGGTCCGAAGCCTGCCTGCAACAGAGAACTCTGCCGTGAAAGAAGGCTGTCATTTAAGTGGTGGACTTGTGACTAAATTAGAAAGCAGCATTGTTATTTGCTTTGTAATGAAAAGGAAGAAAATTGTTGATATAAATTTAGTAAATCTGTTAAATGATAAATTGTTTAATCATGACTGACAGGTTTCTTTTTTCAAATACACTCTATGAAATAAATAGAGAAAATGTAGTTGTTACTGCCATCTGGAAGGCAAACTAGGGAGGTCAAAGACATCTAAGGCCAAAATAAATATAGATGAATTTGAAGGATGAATAGCTGCTCCTGTTTTCAAAAGCTGCTGACTTTTTAAACTAACAATTCTAGACTTTTCATTGGATGTTTCATTGATTATTATTTGCAGCAGCATATGATGAGAGGATGTAAATGTGCAGACAGGTTTTGAACAGTGAATTTCAGGGGAAATGTCAAATCTTAAAAATAAATCTAAACAGGGAATAATAAATGAGATAATTCGTTTTGACATTCAAAACTAATTTCACAATACAAAATAACATAAAATTCACATTTGTCTCTGTGTAATAAATGCTGCCCAGATTCGCACAGCCCCAATGCAATAAGATTAAGAGCATTCTATCATTGTTTATTCTTTGTGATCAGTTGTTTATCCTGTGTTAAACAAATATTGTGGGAATAATAGATTGGAACAGGCTTCAAAACTATTCCTTGGATGCTCATCAACAGAAACACAGAGAGACAGCAGAATTCAGAACTTGGACAGATAAAATCCAACAGGAAAACCAAAAGAAAACTGACTAGAATTTTAAATCTTCAACAATGAATAGAATCATGGGATTACTGGTATAAATGCAAACCTGATGCTGCAGAAAATAACTCTGAATTTTTGTTTCCAAAAAATAAATATATCAACTTGTCTTTCCAAGGAGATCCTTAATGATACATGTGCCAGGGTAATGTATGCATGTATATATATATAATGTGTGTATTATATATATAGTTTTTTTGAAAAAAGTAGGAGAAAAAAAGCATGAAGAACATATAACATATGGCATTCCCTATCGCCTCAGCTGGTGTTTGCCATTTCCTGCTTGTAACTTTCTTAATTTTACATCTTCTCTTCAATTTCAGTATACTAGACATTTAAATCAGATTTGCAAGTTGGCCTTCCCATTTCTTCATTTACTGCCCCTGCTTCTATTAATCTTTTCAGTTATATAATGAGGTCTATTTAATTTAAACAAGAGCTAGTAATTTCAATGTCTGGCATGTCTTATGAATAATCAATATTGTGCTCATTTTGATATGACCGTCTGGGTAAACTATGTCCAAATAAAAGAAGCAATAAAGTAAAAGCTTACCCCAACAATTCAGTCAAATTTTATAGGCTGTAATGTGTGATATTAGTAAGAGTAAAAATCAGTGAAAGCCATAGAAGCAGCCTATGAAACAAAAACAATATTTACTTTGATTTGTTTAAGCATTACCGTCTTACAGTTGGGGCTCAGTTTTCCTGATTTCTAACCCTGACCAAAGCCAAGCCACCTAATGAAGCAATCTTCTTGAGAAAAAGTCAGGAAAACATAAATGTCTTTAAACCTCAGGCAAATGCCTCAAAGGAGCAACTTAGGATCCTGTCTTTGACTGGTAAAACCTTCCTCACCAATTCCAAAAATCTAAAGTAAAAGCAAAAAAGAAGTAGGAGGAGGAGAAAGTACAGGAAAAGGAGCAAAGGGGAGAGGAGAAGGAGGAGGAGAAGTGAAAGCCACACCACAGATTCTAAAATAAATACTTATTCTCAACTAGAAATCAGTTATTGGGAAATGTTAGCAGCTTGGTGCTATCTCCCATCCTAAGTTTCTTAGTATACTCCTAAGACTGTTATAGTCCTAAAAGTCCTTGAAGTTTGCTTCAATAATTAAGTTTTGTGCCTCTAGACACTCCAAGGCATATTCTTGGTAAATGCAAAGAATGACTCAGCCAAAATATACTCTTTCACCTTGTGGCAGCAATACCAGTGATTAGACAATATCAATAAGGGAACTAATGTGACCAGGTAAGGCTGTGTTGACATCAATACTACAGTGTACCTAAAGGATCCTGAACTGATTTACTCAAGGTATACATATATACGCAGGACCCTAACACATTTTTTTCTGGTCACCAATTAAGATAGTTATTAAAAGACTAGAACTTCACTAGCACATGTTATTGCAATCTCACCCAGAACATTCCTTATAGACCTCTTAACAAAGTTGTGTAAGTGTATGGTTTATCATTTGGAGGTCCTTCTCCTGCAATAGTGATCAAGTTTCACTGAAACTCTTAAAAATACTACTAGAGTAACCTGCAGAATTTGAGAAGAGGAAATCAAGAAAGAAATACAGCTACTCTAGGTAGCCAGTTTTGATGTAGTAGTATTAAATCATTTCCTATTCACCTAGCTCTTGGTATGAAACTTCATAGGCCAAGGTATGAGTTTCCAGATACAAAACTAGGCTTCAATAAAACAATAAAAATCACGACAAAGTCAGATAGTATCACCACAAAAGAAGGAAAAGTCACTGATCAGAAACAGAGAACTATGGTCTAGTAATTTTCTTACCCTTAAGCCAACAGCCTAAAATGTAGAACCACAGAAGAAATTCTTATTTCACAACTATGAAAATTACTAGTGCCTATTGCTAATCTATATTTTATACAGACATACAGAATTTAAACTCTTTTTGATTATCATAAATATTGTTTAGCAGTTAAAATTTTACTTACAAAAAAGCAGTCATTACCTTATATTGATGCAAAATTAATTTACAAAAGAAAATCAACAAATTCAAATTAAAAACATCTTGGAATCTCACATGGATCAGAGCTCTAAAACCAGAAGTTATAATTAAAACTAGAGTGACATAATGAAATTTTAAGTCAAGAAAATCTTTAAATCTACAAGAAAAAATCAAATCTAAATAATGCTAAATATAAAATTTTACCTTAAAAATGAAGTAAGAAAAGGACAAAAAAAACCCCAGGGTTTTAAAAGGTCAAAACTTAGACTGTGTGACACAAAATTTAACATTTCCAATTTTTTTTCCCTCCTTCCTCACTAGCTGTAGCATTAATAGGAAACTAAGGCCCTAAGGCAATTAGGTACCACCAATTTTAAATCACTCGGAAAATGACTGAAAATGTAGTATCAAAAGACTAACAAGAAGGAAACTCTTATGCTGAAAGTTTACAACACTTAAAAAAAAAAAAACAGTGAAGCCAGATGTCAAAATATGTATTTAGTGAGTCAGAAAAATTTCATTGCCCTAAAGTAAAAAAAAAAAAAAAAAAAAAAAGAATACTGTAGTTAGGCAACATTTTCAACAGATGCCCCTAAAATACATCTAACTTTAAATTAGTTCTTAAAATCTTGTTGAAGTACTTTCTCTTCCTCTATATTTCTCTTATTTACATTGTCTTAACAACTTTTACAGGACTAGGAGAGGATCCAATAGCAGAAGAAATCTAAATAAAGTGAAAGCCAGGTTCACTAACCCTTGCTCATCCTCACCCCCCTCAGACTTGCTCCAGATAGTACTCAGAAGAGGTAAACTGAGGAAAAAATGAGGTAAGGGAATGGATCCATTTTAATCATATTCTTCTCCTCCATCTTCGTGAAAGCCAATTTACAAGATACATGTATTACACTTAATGTTTTAACATTGTTTTGCAAACCTTAAAAAGAATGTATTTCATACTGGACGAGGTGAAGAAAATTGTAGGCATGAAAAAGAAAATCCTCCCTGCCTTTTCCCCAGCTTCTTTGGAAGACTTTAGCTTCTGTAAAAGTGGAGACCAAGGACTAAAACTCCACACATAAGCTTTGTTAAATGGAGCAACATTCGATAGAACCTCACTCACTGACTTGCCACAGTCCCCACTGCTGCCTGCTAAATTACACAGGTCACTTCACACATCCACCTCGCCTGTTAGTCTCTCAGTGTATTTCAGATGTGAGCTGTAGAAGTAATGATCTAGCTTCACCCACTCACATAAACTCAGCACTGGCTGAGGCCTTAAAGCCCATCTTCTAGTACAATGATCAAATAATTAAATTTTGGAAAACATTTCTGTCTAGCATTTTACACATCAGAAACACATTAAAGATAAATGCCTGAGTCCTATCACTCATCTACTGAATTAAAATATCTAAGAAATGGTAAGAATAGGGACTAAGCACCTACTCAGGTGAATCTGATGAACAGTTAGAGTTGCAAACTATTTACTTATTATATCTAATAATAGAGAATTCAAAGGTTTTGGGGATAACAATGTAAGAAAGTTCTTTCCTCAAGCAAATTTTAGTGCTCAGACTAGAGAAAAAGGCACTACCTGCTTCTTAGCCCTAAGGTAGTTTGACAGTATATCAGAGAGTCTTGTCAAAACTTGGAGGGAGTTTGTTACAGAAACCAACGTTCACATCTTCCTCTGCTTGCCATATGTTTCATTCCTGTTGGCTTGATTCTGAGGAAACTTTCCAAATCTATGTCCATGTGAAAGCTAAAACTACCTATTCAGGTGTTGAAGCTGTCATCAACAATATTCTAGTGATAGAATGAAATGTATTTTACTTCTGAAACTATGAAAAGAAAGTCGGTGTGTAGAAATGACACATTATGAAATGATGAAGTAAAACATCTGGCTCAGAAGTGAATCATACAGGTGCTATTAACAAGAAAAACAGGAAACATCTTTATTAAATAACAGAGTTAAACTTTCAGGCTAGTTTGGATTTTCTCTATCCAATTAATCAATTCAGTAAAAAATGTTCTTACTACAATAGATTTGACCAGATGTTTAGCTGAATTAGATGAAATGGCTCGTCTTTATCACATAGCAAAGATTCACTCACACAATTACAAACAGAAGTTTAATCACTGTAAATAAAAAGATACATTATACCAACTCAACATTGTGTGACACTTTACACATCTTTCAAAGTATACCCTCACAAATTACTTCATTGAAATAAATAAGACAATCCTTTAAGAAATCCTTAAGGAATCTTCTATTGGATGATAAGAAGCCCAATCGATAGATGAAGAAACAGAAATTTCTGTTGAATTACATATTCAAATATATTCAGTTAATTTAAGCACCTTAACAGATTTTCAAATCTAAGACCAAAACCCAAGCTGACTATAATTGTTGATACACTGCATCAACTTGAGGAGTTTAGACGTTTAACTAAGCCACTCAGCAGGGAGCCAGAGTCATTACTTTGTAAATATCCTCAGCCTGTACAAGAGGAGGGCATGGAGATGGTATAAGTGCTACACTCAGCTTAGAGGCTGGTAGCCTCTAGGGCAATATAATGGCGGAGAAGAGGCTTGTTCTCCCCCATCTTTTTGTTCTGGCTGCTTTTTCTGTCTTCTGCCACCTTCAAGTGTTACCCCTTTGCCAAGCCACCCTGCCTTGGGGCCAGCTGATTATGAACTGAAACTTCCACAAACTGAGAGCTAAATAAACCTTTTCTTCATTAATTTTGGGTGTCTGGTATTTTATATCAGCAACAAGAGAAAAGTAACAAAGACACCTCAATTATCAAAGTAACTAAGGATCTTCAATTATCAAGTTTTTAATCTACAAGAGAAAGCTGAAGAAGCAACAATACAGCAACAACAATACACACACACACACACACACACCCTAACCCTGATTTTTAAAAACACGCGATGGAACAGGAAAAAAATGCAAGAAGAAAAAGAAAATGTGCACCAAGGCTAGAAACTTGTCACTTTTCAAATTGAATCTGAAGGTTCTGCTGTCATGGACACCTGCAAAGGATTCCCAGGCCCATCAGAAGGTAGCTGACCAAGTCACAGTAGGAGTGTAAAGAAAGAAGAATGAGATCACCTAATGCTTCTGCATCACGTGATAGAGCTACACAGAAGAGACATGACCCGTTTCCCTGCTAGGTAGATACTGGCTGAGGAATATTAGAATTTTTTTTTGTTTTGGTATCAAGAATCGAACTCAGAACCTTGAGCTTGCCAGGCAGGCACTCTGCCACTGAATATGAACACTCAGTAACATTGTGGGGAAGAGCATATGGAAAGCACATGAAAGGATTTTCTGACCCTCAGCAACTGTGATGCTTCTGGAGAGCCAATTGTGATAGGGGGTGGAACTGAGGTCCAAAACAGGTATTCAGCAAAGACCTTATTTTGAAAACATGGTGAATTATGAATTATTTGGTTCTACTATATTAAATTCAGCATGCAAATTCGGGTTAAATGAAAACCACCACTGTTTAAATATCAAAAAGTTCTTAATGTTCCAAATAATTAAACCTTTGGATTGCTAGTTTGAAAAAAAAAAAAGACTCTGAAAACAGCAGCACCTTTTCCACCTGAAATGTTTGGGGGTAAAATTAGATGCAGAATGATTCCCTTGTCCTATATAATTCCTTGTTATTTAGGACATTTTATTAAAACTCTGCTGTAGAACTTTTAGCAGAGTGTAAATCTCCTTTGGGTTTGAATCATATAATTTGTTTTAGTCTGTAAATTTTTACTAGTTTTCAGTAGATTTTAAAGATGAGAGAGCTCATGCAAAATGCTATATATATATATATATATCCCTATGCTAATATTTCTTAATAGGCTTAGATTTTACATGTATATGTACACACACACATTCACACACCAACCACACAAAAGAGATGAGACACATTTCCCATCTAGATAGACACTGAGAAATACTGAGGCTTTAGGAAAAGTTAAATTAGTTCTATTTCAGCTTAAGTAAAACCAATGTAATAAATTTAGAATAATAAAATCAATAATTAGGAGTAATTATTTACTTTTATCAATTTAGGAAATATTTATCTAGCACCTGCTTTGTATCAGAAACTATGTGAGGTATAAAGATTCAAAGATTAGCATAGGCTAAGTGTCCATTATGCTGAATGTTTGTGACCAAAAGTGTTTGAGATTTCTAGGCTTTTCAAATTTAGAGTATTGGCATAGTCATTACTGACTGAGCTTCCCTAATCTAAAAATCTGAAATCCAAAATGTTTCAAAGTTTGAATCTTTTGAGCATGGTGTTGGTGCTCAAAAAGTTTCATATTTCAGAATATTTTAGATTTCAGATTCCCAGATTAGGGATGCTCACTTCTTATAGGAGTCTCTTCTCTCAAGGGATTTACTTTAAGAGGATAAGAAATTAAATAAGAAAACAAATGATATTCAAACTACAGTGGAGATATAAACCAATAGTCAAAGTTCACATAACATAACTTTGTTATGTTATATGCTTGACTTTTTGTTATAGACAAAGAGAACCATATTTTGTAAATAGAACTCTAGTAATAGAGAAAAAGATATCTTGAAAGGACCAAGACCAGAAATGAGGAAAAAAACATAAGGCTATTGCAAGAGTTCATGTGAAAACCAACTAGACTTAAACCAGAATTGTGGAAGGAAGTTGCAGTGGAGAGCAGGAAATGAGTGCAGTTAAAATCACTATAAAGTGGGTTCATAAGCAGTTAATACCCAATTTGTAAACATTCAAGTTGTAAATCTTGACAAATACAGTAGCAGTGGACCTTGCATTATGAATATTCATAGATGCAAACAAATCACAGAAACAGCTCACATATGAAACAGAACTTGTTCTTAAGTGGAGGACTTAATTACTGCTTTAGAAGGCTCTTCTTCCACAGTAAATCCTAAACTACAGAATTCACCACTTTTTAATTCAGTAGGAAGGCTTTAATTTAAAATAACATTTCAATTTTTCAAAATTCACTTCACTTTACTTATGAAACTGAACTTCACTTCTCCAGAGCCAGATATGAAAAACTGAACCCATAGTGTAAGAAAGACCACTATGTGAATTTCCTGATCCGTGAAATGGAGACGTCTTCCACAAGGTGTCTGTATGTGTGAGTGGGATCAGCAAAAGGAGAAAATGGAAACAACAAAGGATTTTAATATATATTTCTCCAAAGAAAACATACAAATGGTCATTAAGCCTACGAAAAGATGTTCAACATTATTATTGTACTAATCTTCAGAGAAATGCAAATCAAAATCACAATGAGATGTCAACTGAGGCTCACTAGAATGATCATTATTAAAATAAAAATTTTTAAAAACATAAAATAATATGAGTTAGCCCAGATATGCAGAAATTGTAAAAAGGTACCACTGTGGCCCTGAAGCAAGGCCAGCAGATTGCTGTAGCTGCTGGTTTCAAACAGGAGCCTAAAAAGAATTCTTTCTGTGGTCTGTTGGCCATTTCAGAACTTTGGAAATGGAATGGTCAGTTCATCAGAAAGAAATAGCAGGTGAGTGTGGCGGACTTTAGGGGGCCTGCAGGGGAGAGACCCTGGTGCCTCGGGACCTGCACCATGTGGTTGACTTGGGGTGCTGGGAGAACAAGGAACTCTTCCCATCTCTGGGGGGCGACTCTGATCCTGTCTGCGGGTGGACTGAGAGTTGGACATCTCATGTCATTCTGTCCCCCATCCCGTGTCCCCCCTACCCCTCCTCCCTGCCTAGCAAGTGAGAGCCAGTGAACTACACATCTTGTGAAAAGATTGGCTATGTTATTTAGTATGAGCTCTCCATATGCAAGGATAAGGACAATCATTTGGGAGAAAACAAGAGACAATATTACAGATAGTGAAGATCTCTGGTTGTCTAGCTTTGAAATTTATGCTTTCTTATGTCCCATTCTGTTCTGTTTTGTTGCGTTTAATTTTACTCCCTTTTAAAATAAAATTTAAAAAATTAAAAAAAAAAAAAGAAAGGTACCACTGTTTTGGAAAATAGTACGGCAGTTCCCATACAGATGTTCTGTGTGATAGAAATACTCAGACTGGATGAAGACTAGGAGATATATGACTAGGAGATCTCTGATCCAGCTGTAAATCTCTCAGAAAAACTTCAGTCACCTTGACACTTCATCCAACTGGCACTTGAGCAATAGAGAAGTAAATAAATGATGTTCCTGGCTAGTTAGGCCTAGGAAAGCACCCTGTTTCCAGGGCCAGAATGTGACTAGGGTGGTCATAGAAGATAGCTCAGAGTGTTGACTGTCAAGCTCATGAGTAGTTCACCAATACCATGGTTGAGGTGAGTTCCTCATCAGAGGACCACAAAAAAAATACCGACCCAGGAAGATTCCAGATTTGGCTCACTGCAACTAGTAAGGTGAAAGTCAAGTCAGCAAAAAAGAGATTTCAGGCCCAAGGGAACTTCAGCTGCTCATCCAGGAAGAACCTAAATCAGTGATGGCAAATCTTTCAGAGACTGAGTGCCCAACTGCCACCCCAAACCCACATATCTATCACAAAGTAGCAGCACTGAAATTAAACCTGAACACTGAGGTTTTAGTTTAGAAAAAAACAACTCATACGTGAACATCTTTTGTCTTAAAAGAAAACCACAGTCACACGCAAGCCAAAGGTTTTCCGCCACTGACCTAGGATACAGTATAAGGCCAGACATCCCTCTCCTGTTGCCAAAGTATAACTAGCATCCTTTTTACCTAGATGTCATCTTCAAAAGGAGAAAGTAGGGAAGATACTTGAAGGGAGAAAAACAAAAATTTGTTTTGCCACTTCTAAATCTTAAACAATTTAAGCAGTTTTTAAGAAAAAAGAATACAAAACTATAAATAGAAAATTGTTAGGACCTCCCCCAGGCCCTGAGCTCATCCTAGGCAAATAAAAGATCCAGAAGCACAAGCTTTTCACGAATTCGCCCACAGAAGGAGACCCTGAACAACTGTGTAATTACTAAATAGATACTGTCTTGAGCCTGTGGAGAGGAAGGTATATATTATTGGCACAGCCAGTGCATTCTGCCACCAGTAGGAATGAGGTCTGCAGAGCACACTGTAATCACTTACAGAATATAAAGTGGAAATATGAGTCTTAGTGTGCAAATTTCTACCACCTGCTACATTTTCTATGTGCAGAGATGTAAAAGTCACTTTGTAAATTGCACAAAAAGAAATAAGCTGCTGGAAGTCATATTTGAGTCTTTTTTTTATAAATTTAATTCAATGCGTGCCTGTAACAATAAGAGGAAAAACTACTTGAAAGTAACATATATGAAGATGATTAAAATCACCAGATATCCAAGTTCTCTTAAATATTTTTCACTCTTCTTAGAATATTCTGAGCTAAAAGCTACTGCATGACAGTAGATTTTTAAGTATGAACATGAGGTCTTTCCTTTTCTAACTATATAACTGAGTGAGGCTGGATTTTTTAAAATATGCACTTCAACCAAAACAACATTTCACAACAGATTGAATGCAGGAGCAGACATGTGAATCCAGCTGTCTTCTATTAAACCAGACATTAAAGAGATTTAAAAATGTAAAATAATACCACCCTCTAAATTAACTTTTTGTTCTCAACAAAAATTGTATTTGTATATGAATGTATAGTATACAAATATGTAATTATGTTGTTTGTGTTAATAATAAAGCCTTCATGTGTTATTTTTTCAGTAACTTCACAAATATGTTTACATATCTTTAATTTGTTATGATAAATATTAATATAACCTACTCAAATAAAAAATTTGGATGTCTTCAACAACTGTTAAGAATATACAGGTAGTCTGAGACTCGAAAGTGAGAACCACTGTATATGAGAACCCAACTACATGGTATATAGTAAGCTTTATTCCAGAGGAATCCATAATGAAATACTGTTCCACTTTTATAGTATATGGGACTCAGCAGAGATTAAGAAAAACGTTGTACTAACAACATATTTATAGTAGCCTTAGGCCTCAGCTTCAATGTCACTTTCTCAAAAAGCCCTCCTTGCTCTGTATCTCTCTCTCTCTCTCTCTCTCTCTCTCTCTCTCTCTCTCTCTCTCTCTTCCCCCCACTACCTCCCCTCCCAGGTCCTTCAGATACATTTTTTATAAAAAAAAATCTCTAATTATTTTAATTCTTAATTATATTATTTCTGTGTTTGTTTATTTTCCCTAGTTGCCACTCTTTTCTTGCCAGACACCAGGAGATCTGTTAAATCCTCTGTCTCCAACACTTGGACAAAGTCCTCACATGTACTATAAGCTTAATTAATGTTTGTTGATTGAAGGAAATGAATAAATCTATTAAATATTTGCTTCCACAGTTATAAAAATATATAAAACTGAGAAATCTAGAGAAGACTTTAAAAAATGTACTTACCCCTCTTTTCTGACATATTAAACATTTCTGAAATATTAAAAGAGCCTCTGTTCTCCCTGTGGTTATTCTTGTGAAGTTCTATGATCATGCCCACAGCCAAGTCTACTTGGACTCCCTTGGGCATATTCATCAGAAAATGACAACCAACAGCAGACTTCAGGGAAACTCACTGGAGTACATCAAAGACCTGTAGAACTAGGTTATATATTTGGCTGTAGTCAGATTTACCACAGATTTCCATGTAAATTTATTCTACTAGCAGTAGCTTAGACTCAGATTTGACTACCATATCAAAAAGTTCTACACCTAAATACAAATACATGCATACACACAAGCACACATACATACATACAAATATACACACATGTATATATGAATGATCCTATGACAAGTACATATTTCCATCAAAAGAACAAATATATCCTAGAAAAAGCCTTGAAGTATTTTCATATAAGCAGAGGACATTGATTAATGCATTTACAAAAACATACATGATTATATGTGCAACCATCATTGTCTTAAACAGAGGATCTTCGTCCAGTTCTTTTTAGTATCATCAAATTATAGATGATGCTATAGTCCCCTAAACCTAAGCGATATACCTTCTACTGCCTGGCCAAGACTATATCCTTGCTCAAGTCACTAAATGCTGTGACAAAGTGTTTTTATTTGTGAAACATAGATAATAACGTCTATCCCAGGTACTCATCCCAAAGGATGTTATAAAAATAGATGAGATTAATGACAGCAAAACTCTGTGGGAAAGGTACTATTTAAATCTCAAATACTATTATTAGTGCTCTTTACAATTTCTCAGCTAATGGACTGTGCAACAGATGGAACCTAAATGACATTTAATATTATTGATATTTCCTTTGGATTTTTTTCTTCTTCCCACCTTTCTTATTTATTATTTAATAAAATTCGGACTCTAATCTACATAACAAGGAAAAATAGAAGGCTTCTGTTTTGGTTCTGAATTTCTCAAGATCACATTATGCAGACACATTCATAAATGAACTGAGGTATTATCAGTTATAACAACTGACACAGTTGGATTAAGCAGTTACTTGCATGATACAATTTGATGCAGATGAAAGGACACACTGTAAGACACTTTTACTTTAAATTTTTTTTTTTAGAGCTAGTAAGGATATGGAGAAAAGCGAACACTTATACACTATTAGTATAAGTATAAAGTAGTACAATCACTATGGGAAATAGTATGGCGATTCCTCAAAGTAGTAAAAATGGAAGCTTCATATGATCTAGCAATCCCATTTCTGGGTACATATTCAAAGAAATGTGATAAGTATATCAAAGAGACATCTCCATTTCAGTATTATTCACAATAGCCAATATATGGAATTAGCCTAAGTGTCCAACAACTAATGAATGGATAAAGAAAATGTGACATACATACACAATGGAACACTCTTCAGTTACAAAAAGGGGAAATATGAGGACTTTGTGTTGAGAAAAATAAAATAGACATAGAAAGACAAATAGTGATGGAATTCATGTGTGAAATCTAAAAATTGAACTCCCAAAAGTAGAGAAGAGAATGGTGGTTACCAGAGACTGGAGTGGTTGGGAGAAGAGATGTGGAGATACTGATATAAAGATACATAATTACAGTTAAATAGGAGTAGTAAGTTAAGAGTTCTAACATGTAGAATGGTAACTATAGTTAATGATAATGCACCGCAAATTCAAGATAGTGATGTTCAGTTTTCTCGCTATAAAAATACCTGTGAGGTAGTACATTTGTTAATTAGCTACATTGAATGATTCCACAGTGTACATATAGTTCAACACACCATATTGTACACTACAAATGCATACTTCAACATATACTGTACATTATGCATTTATACTGCAATATATCATATTGGATACTATAAGTACATGCTTCAATATATCATATTGTACACCACAAATACACACAATTTTATCTGTCCATTTAAAAAACAATAATCATTCTATTTTGGTGTTTGTGATTAGTGAAACAAAAAATGGAAGGAAAACTTCATTGAATTTTATATTAAAATGCTTCTCTGGGATGTCTAACATGAACATTATAGACTAAACCTGGTGAAATAGCATTATCTGATATGTACTGCATATTTGTTGTTCAAGGAAGAAGGATTGGGAAAGTTCAGTAATGGGAATGCTGGCCAGCAGGAGACAGAAGAGGCTTGGAGGGTTTAGCCATAGCAGATGAAGAGGGATTACAGCAGTGGTAACAATGGTTTTTTGAAAATTAAAAATGGCCTAATCCATAGACCTAACACAATCACAATCTCATCTCCAGCATTGTGTTCCACTACCTCGCTTTCTGCTCATTCCATTTTGAAGGTGATCTACTCTTGCTTTCATTGCAACTTATTTTTACAGCTAACTCACTACCATGATGTAGCTTTAATGCTAAAAACCACACCTATAATTTGAGACAGAAATGCCATGGAAGACAATTTACCTGGCTCCAAAATGGTTTAACTCAGTCATATAGAGAAGAATATTGCTTCTGATGAAAGTATCTGACAAGCATAATGCTGCTGGGTAGAATTTTAAAAAGAACAGGTTGTGCCTGTTTATTGCTGGTTGGTGTTGTTCCCAAATAAATGGATGCTAATTGAGAGAGAGTGTGGCTTCATATTTTGTGACACCCTGGTATATGCTAGGAAGTCTCCAGAGAGGTGATTTAAATTAAAGCTAATGTTAAACTCTGCTTAATTAGCATTGCTGTAGAGGATTTCACTTTTCCCTGTTAGGGGAAGAAAGTGTGATGTTACAGTTTTCCTGTTGCAAAATACTAAACTATATGATGGAGGTGAAGAAGTGATTTGGGAACTAAATGACTTGCTGGCAAGGGAGAACCAGACAGGATGGCATTTCACTAATTAAGATGGGTGATGTACTAACCAGATGGGAGAAATACAGAATGGAACAATGGGAAGAAATCCTCAGAATGACCCTATTATTTTGGAAACTATTATAAATCAACTTGAGTTGGGGACCTATAAGTAATTTCCACAAAAAATGTGTCAGATACTTCTGAGCATTTTGTGATTTAAAAAAAAAATTGTTAAAGGCACTACATGCTAAAATCCCTGAATTTCATATAATTCATCCATACTTGATGGAAATGCAAAAGTGCAACATAGATGGGAGTGTTCCATACTTTTGCCAAGTACTGTCAAAAAGCTCTAACACTGAACTCCCTTAATCTTCTTAATCTCATTTGTTCCTACTTACACATACACTGTGTAGCTTGTATGTATTAGCTCAAGGTCCTTCTTTGAGTGCTTTGTCAAGAGATATCACACTGGCTTCCAGTCACCAAGTCTTGTTTGTGACTTGCCTGCAGCAAACTTGGAAGCACAGGATCAATTTTTTTATAAACTGGCCACCAGACATTCACCTCTGGCTGTTGCATAAAATACAGCAAGGCCAGAGGTGTTTTCATAAATTAATAAGGGAACAAACTGGCCAGAAAAAGAAAATCAAGCTTATAGTTCTTGGACAGTTTGTTAAATTCACTGTCATGCTCAAAGTCTTAGGTGAAAACTAGTTGACCAGGGCTTAGCTGCCTACCTTTGCCAAAGGACTACTGTCATCCAAAAAAAAAAAAGGATGCAGACCAAAACATACTCACCTCTCCTGCTCACAAGGAGCCAACATAAAATAGGTACTGAGCTGGAGGAACAGGTGTGTTTGCACTTGGAGAAGGCAGCTAGGGATATGAAAATGACTTAGCAGCTGGTGAAAAAGAAGACTGAAGTTGTGCCAGGCAAAGGGTGTTTTTCCCTAATTATGCAAAAACTTCAGTTTCATTGATCATGTTGTTCTCTTCTTTCTCCGTCTAAATAATATGAGATATATGTAAAAACTCTTGGGGAAGTCAAAATCACTGCCAGGGATATTTATTAAGGAAATGTGGTCAAAAAACACTCCTTAGTGGTTAACTTTGCTATGGGTAAGCTTAATTAGGAAAAAAAAAGATGTAATAAAATAAGTTGTAGTTATTAGAGCTGAAAAAAAGTCAGTGGAAAGAGTAACCTCTAAACACAAGACCCAGTAAACATGAAAATCTCTTTTTATATTTGCACTGTGATTCAATTATTGACATTCATTCTCTCATTTGACATAAATTTATCAAAGATATATTTTGGGCCAGACACTGAGCTATACTTTTAAAATACAAGAATGAAAAATGCAATTTCTACCTTCTGCAATAGCTCAAAATCTAGGGATAGAAATTGTTCCATCCTAACTCAATTGAGGTGTGACTTGGGCCACTGTTTAAATAGAACTTCATTTTAATGGAGAAAGTTAGTCTGTCCCTTCTTTTTATGTGCAAATTTAATTTTTAAATTGAACCTTAGTGAAATTCTTCTCATGATTCATAGGAAACTTGGTACATGATTTGAATCAAGGGGAAGAACCAAATATAACTATGTGACCTCAAAGGTCTGTATCTCCCCTCGGAAGGCTCTGTGACCCAATATGTTGTTCTGCACAATCCTGTTTCCCAGACATGCTCATTTTTTCTAAACTCAAGTAAAGTACAAGAGAGGAAACAATTAAGGCAAAAAAAATCCCTAACATTCACACAAAAAAAGAACAACTGTTTTAAAATATGTTGGAAACGTCCGTGTCCTTTTCCTCGATTCTCTCCCATTCAAGGAAGCAATGTATGCCAAGCAACCAAGGAGTTGGGGCTACCTTCTGACTCTACAGCTTGTGGTTGTGAACCAACATTACACATCTCTCCACACTGTCAAAAACTATCAGCAGTCCCAGAGCTGGAAACAGCAGTCACAGAATGAGGTTCCATGTCTCTGTTTGACTTACAAAATGTCAATCATTGTGTGGTCTCAGATACGTTGACTTGCTCACTGTTTGGTAACATTGCGATGACAATGTGTTTTAAATATATGCTGGAAGGACAATTTAAACACTTGACAGCAGTGAGAGTCAAGACAGACCATATTTTCTTTTCTGAATCTAGTATGCAAGAGAATCTGCACATACTGCCAGTGTTTTATTGTCATTTACATAGTCTTCAAATATAAAAGTGTTGGTTAAGCAGGCATTTTGCTGATTGGTTTTACCTTGAGAGCCTGACACAGGGAAAATGGTTACTAGTTGGAAAGAACAAAGGGTGCAAGGGGATAAGGGTTCAGTCTAGAGCTTTCCTGTTCATTTTACTCACTCTCTATGTACCACTCCTTTTCTTAAATGCCACAGTAGGCTACTGTCAGGGAACTTGTGTCCTTAAAGTGGTTTATGCAACACCCCAATGAAAATGGTCACTCACTGCATTCGAGAAGGTAGTCAAAGAAAATATAAACAAAGGCATAAAACATAATATGGAAAAATAATTTCTTGAAATATTGTGCTTTGCCCCTTTCCAGAGAAAGACCTATATCCTTTGGTCTCCTTTGATCCAGGGTGTTACCTTCCTCACTCCATTTTCCAGAAATTATGAGCTCCTTGAATATATTGTCTGCATTATACTATGGAGATGAGGAGAAAGAAATTGGCCTGACACAAACAGAAAGTTCTTCCTAATCTGGAAAGAAAGTGAGAAACCTGAGAGCTGTACCCCATGCCTGGGTAGGGCTTTAGTAAGACTGTCCATGGCTAAGACCATCACAGAAACAGCAGTGTCATTTGCTTCAAGGGGGAAAACATGGTCTTAGACAAAGAGCATATCAGAAGTGACCATACTGGTCCCCACTGGCTCAGGCTCCATTTCCCAAGAAAAATTTAAACCTCTGTAAGGAAATAAAAGGAGCAAAATGAGGGCAAATACTGTATTTGTTATCCAGCTTTAAAACTTATAGAAAATAAACTAATATGACATTTTTTATTTACACAAGTTTATAATTCCAAATTTTACAGTTCCAAATGCAAAGAATGTAAATTAACCATCTTTGTTAGCAGTTATTCTATTCAAATGGGTATCTTTTTCTCCCAGGAAATGTGTGGTTTTTTTTCCCTTTGCAGGCTAACTGCCATGATTTCACAATCAGAAATTCTAGAGTCATGTTACTTTCTCTTTATTCCACAAGCTTGAATTGAGCACTGTTATAATTCGGATTTTAAATGTTCTCCAAAGCCTATATGTTGCAGGTTTGGTCCCCAGCTGAGGGTGTTATTGTGAGATGATAGAAATAGGAGGCAGGTCCCCTGTTGGAGAGAGGACATTATTAGGGGTATTTTCTTCCCTGCCCCTTCTTCTCTCTTTTTCTGCTTCCCAACCACCATAATGTTAGCAGCTTTGTTCTACTTCATGCTTCCTGCCAAGATATTTAGCTTCATCTCAGGTCCAAAGTAGCAGGGCCCAAAGATCATGGCCTGAAACTTCCAAAACCATGAGCCAAAAGAAATCTTTCCTCCTTGTAAGTTGTTTTCCTCAGGAAATTTTATTACAGTGACAGAAATATAGCACAAATATCATTTTGTTGTTGTCGAGAACTATACTGTGGTTTATGTCTAAATGTCCCCCCAAAACCTCATGTAGTCATGGAGGGGTGGGGTTTTGGAAGTGGCTAAATCTACAGTTTTTGACTGATTCATGGTCCAATTCTGAGATTAAAGTGTGAGTATGAGTGTGAGTGTGAGTGCTACACCCACACTGGGGTGGCTAGCCTGCATATAAAAGGGACAGCAGGAGGCTTGATTTCTCCCTCTCCCCCCCTCAGTGCTTTTAGTGTCTTCTGCTGCTATGAACGTTTGCCCCTCTGCTATACACCACATTATTTTGAAGCCAGAAGATTATGGACTAAAACCATTATAAACTGCGCGCTAAATAAACCTTTCCTCCTTTAACTTTGAGTGTTGGATGTTTTGTCTCAGCAACAAGAAAAGTAGCTAACACAAACTGTAATGGTTATATTCTACCCTGTTAATTAACTAGCAAATTAGCTTGCCACAATTCCGTGGACACTGACTGATGCTATGAAACTGTTAGATCAATGACAACAGACTTTAGGCATGGAGACTCACACTGAAAAATCCAGCACTTGGGAGCTTGTAGCAAGAGGATCACCATGAGTTCGAGGCCAGCCTGGGCTAGAAAGTGAGGGCAAGGCCAGCCTGAACTATATAGTAAGTCTCTGCCTTAAAAAGATTAAATCTATAAATCACCAGGCTACTTTATAACTAATGCTACAGCAAGCAGCATGAGGCATGAGCAGCCTGGGGTTGTCAGTTCCTCCTTGTCCTCAAGTCCCACAGAGGCAATACAGAGGGACCTACATGGATATGCAAGAGGTCACATTTCAAATAAGAGACCCTGAACTTAGGTAACTCGAATCTTTTATGCTGGACAGCAATTATTCTTGCTCTTTGCTCCAGAGAGAGGCACTATCTCTGACTTCAATGAGTTTTTACTGTACTAAACCTCCTTGAAATTGCATTTTAAGACAAAAGACAGTCTGAATCTCTGTTCCTAAGATACGCAGACATGTAAAAGACCCATAGAAAATTATCTCCTAATAATAAGTCTGATGCTGCACCTATAGAAGCTAAAAATGCATGATCCCACAATCCAAGAATTCTTTAAAAGGGCTCCATTAGCTAATGTGGGATTATAAGCAAAGAAATTCACTTTTCAATACTTCTTTTTCTGTGATTATAAAATAGGAATGATATCTTCCCACTCACTGATTATTTTGAGAAATAAAGGAAAAAGAACAGTTTGACAAATGCTTTAAGTATTATGATGGACACTCTAAAATAGGAGAACACCATATACAAACATACTGGGTTCTCATCACACGTTTTTTCTCTGATATCTTTGGAGGATGTGTGATAAACACATGGATATTTTATTCCAAAAAGGTGGAAATACCGACTGTTTCTGGTAAATGCTGTACAAAAATTTAAGGTATTAACGTCCTCAAACTATAAAGTTAGCTAAATATATTATTTAAAGACAGTTCTCATTGAAATCTCTGTTTAGATTTTTTAAAAACCAAATAAGTTTTCTGTCTCCTTATCGTACAACTTGGCAGCTGGGAAAGACTACTGTTCTGTGATCTTTGAGTCCTTCTTATAGTATCTCCCCCTTTCGTCCTCTCAGGTGTATGGTTGGCAGGCCTCTACTTCTTGTATCTCTCAGCTCAGGAGCAAGGTTCTCTTCATTCAGTCTTGGCATAATGTCCAATAAGACTACACAGGTAAAAGAATCATAATACTATACAACCTGATTTTAAATGTTCACTTGAATGTAAGTACAGAACATCCAGCATTATATGGTTAACTCTTCTAGTGATGTGCCCATAGACAGTCTACATTTTCCTGAAAATGTTTTATCTATATGTACTATACATGAGAAAGCCCAGGCCCACACTCCATAGCAACATAATCAGAATATCTGTGGATGGGTCCCAGAAATATGCATTGTAATATGCACCATAGGTGATTTTGATAGCCACTAAGATTTGAGAATCTCTCCAGTAAAATAATCACCAATAGAATTTCAATAATTATGCTTTTCTTACTATGCCATCTAACTCACAAAGCATCTACCATTAATTGAAAGGCAAAAAGGCATGAGAAAAAATATTTTTAATGAAATAAGACAATTTTGAAGAACCAAGTTTATGTTAACACACATATAAGGTCTGATTTTCTTTATTAAAAGATAAAGAGTTTAGGAGAATAAAATACTTAACGATAGGAAGACAGTTAAAGTGCAGTACAATGCTCTATTTTTGTAGTTGTTATACACAATCACAGCAAAAACTATTAAGAAATACAGAAGATGTATGAAAAAATTTTAAATGTAGTAACAAAGTTACCACAATGTGATTGTAACTATATTATATGTTTGGAAAAAGCTAAAAGAGGAAATGTCATAGTTGTAAGATTATAAAATAAGTCCTCTCCTCCCACTTTTCCAAAAATAGATTTTTTTAATAATTCAAGCTAAAGAAATAGACATTCATAGTACCTGTGAGTCCTAACTGCAATCTTTGCCTGATAATTCTAAGAAAATTAGCAACACTATTTTTCAAATATTATGAAATAAGAGAACAAATGAAGGTGGCTAAATTCATGTACCTTAATTTCTGAGCATACATTTCACATTAATCTCATCACCTTTCCACTAATATCCATCTACTTATTAACAAGACTTCTTAACACATAACTCAGACTAAAAATCACATATTCTCCTCCTCTCCTGTACTGCTCTCATATATCTACATCTTCCAGCCACTGTACCTCAAGGGGTAACTCAAAAATTTACTTTCTAGAAAGTACTATATTGTCCTTCTGTAGAAACCCACAGGTCATATAGCCAAACCTCAGAATTCACAGTACATTTTTTCTCTGCAGTATAAAGGTCACCAACTGACCTACCAAAAGTGGATCTATTTTTGTTGTAGTTGTTTCTCTTCTTAAAATTTCAAGTTAGGAAAAAAAAGAATGATGGACCAGGTCAAATCCTGGTCTTTGTACAAGCAAGGCAGACATTCACCACTAAGCAGTACACCCCCAGGTCTCATCCCTTTATTTTATATGTAACACTGTATCTTCTGTCAGGAATGCCATGAAATACTGATCAAATATGAACTACACAAAAGCACTGGCTAGAGGCTGAGCAGTAGCCAATTTCCAGGCAGAATTCTGCTCACCAGATGTGTTTTTTTATACCACATATAATGCCTGGTGGGGAATATACATTGTCTTGTTGGAAGAAAGATTCTGCTACATATTTGCCCATTTTCAAAGTTCCTTAATTGTATGATATTTTTAGCTCATCAAAAATTCCTAACCAGCAAATACACATAACCCATGCATGTGTAATTTTTCATTTTTTTAGTGATTTCTCAACTGTATTGCAAACCAAAGGAGCCGGATCAGAATGAATTAAAACTATACTCTTAGTGCTGATTTCTTCATTACACACAAACTCCTGACCACAGTATGGCTTATATTTTCCTATTCAAAGGTAACAGTTTTCAACTCTAGCATCAATCCTACCCAAATACAATTCCAAGGAGAACCAATGATAACAATGTTAGCCCTTCTGAAAATCACATAGCTTTTTCAAGATATGAAAAAAGAAAAAACCTTAAGTTGGCACTACATAGCTATGTCTTTTGTATTTATGAGCTTCAAAACTAATATATGCAAGTATCTAGATATACCTAGAACACTTGTGTATCAAATGAGCCATAAATATTATCACCATTGTTTCTCTAATACAAACTCTGAGTAAGGAAGAAATCCCATCAAACATTAAGTAGAGATGAGGAGAACCCAAAGTAATGCACCAAGTGAACTTCAGACTAGTTACAAAACTATGCTTTCTGTTTAATTAACACTTACCCAGATGAACTAATGTTCAATTATGTTCAGCACTGAAACCATGACCTATGACTTTCATATACTTATACAACTATCCCAGACCACCACCAGACTGCTTCTCTTACTGAACCTGTCTTTTTTTTTTAATTTTATTTAAAGAGAAAAAAAGCAAAACAGAAAAAAGGGTAGAAATAATACAGGATTTCAAAAAACAAAACATTAAGAAATCACTACTTGATAAATTACATATTGTCTTCTTAGAAATAGTTGTTCATGTTACAAAATTAAGGCATACAAAGTGAACAAACAGTGAGGTTGTAAACAGTTCTGTTCAATGATCCAACAAAAACTTGGTAATACGGTTATCAATCCCACACACTTAAACATACATGCAGTTATATCCTTTAGCACATTTTCTTTTCCTCCTTTTGCTTTTTAAGTACATTATCTGTTTAGTTATATCATATTTCAGCTTGCTCAGTACCTTATTGATCTGTTTTGTTGTTATTTCCTTTTTAATCATCTTATATAATGCTGTTGTTTTGTTTTGAGTTTCTCGTCATCCATGTCACATGGATCAGTTTTGATGGAGTTGGGAGTTTTTGGAGGTATTTTGTTACCTTGTTTTTTCATGTTCTATTATTTTATTTTTATTTAATTTTCATTAACTTGGAGGCAGTAATATACAACAAAACAGGATGGAATAAAGCCAATTGAGACACTATAGTGAAATTGGCACAGAACATCACAGCAGGTCACCAGGACAACAATAATAGGCACCATTGTATATCTCGTTATCTTCACATTAGTTGTTCTTCTATTAGGTACAGCAAAATCAAAAGAAATACACAATATTATAGAACACATCAAAACAGAATATTGAATAGAGCAACACCGTTAATCAGGACAAAGCAAAACGGCGATAAAAATATCTACCTCCAGAGATAGTAGAAGGAAACTCCCCCCACTTGCTGTACCACATATGGTCACCTCCCAAGAGATACCCAGATCCCTGGATCCCAACTGTTAGCGGGGGGTGGGGTGGGGGGGATATGGTATGGTTGATTCTAAGCGGTAGGCAGCAGGCTGGTTACTGGTTGGCTCAGAACCCTAAGTTCCAACATGGCGTGGATCTCAGGAGATGCTGTTGCTACTTATTTCCCTGCCCTGGAGTGGCCGGGCTTGCCAGACCACAGTCACTTACTGAACCCATCTTAAAACTCCTACTAATTCTTTAATCATGGATTTTTTACAGACTCATTAATGTTTAGCACTTTCTCCAATTCATACTCAACAAAACTTAGGTTTCCATTTAGTTCTTCAATGTTTAGTTTCTATTTTATGGAGTTGTCAAAACAAAAAATTCCCCCCAGAGCTCAACCTCTGTAATTTGAACAGTGTTGAACACAAAAAATTATAGGGATGAAGAAGAACCAGAATAAATCTTTGAGAACAGTCTGTTTTATTCAGTCCCATCAATTATTCAGAAACACACAGTCTTGGGTATCCATTATATGAGCTATCAAAGATGAAGCCTGAACTAATCTCTGAGAGTATGGGAGCCAGCAATGGATGGAAAGTTTCTTCTTCTCACCTATCACAAGTTCCCTATCTGATGCCCTATAAACAGAAGACAGATTAATGATTTACATTACACAAATAGATTTAATAGAAGTCCCTGTGACACACAAACTTTCAGAAATGAAGACCAAGGGGAAATGTCTTTTTATGTACAGTAATGCAGAAATACGATCAAAGACCCAAAAGTTCTAATCTCATGAAAATAAACTGGGGGTGGGGTGGTCTCAGCAAGACATGTTTGTTCAGATTTTTCTTGTCATCTCTATCTGGCATTGCCTAGTATAAGGCAGGGTACCTGTCCTATGAGTGTCTTCTGGCAACTTTCAGGAAAAACAGATAAGAGAATTATTGTATGGTCAGCTTTTAGAGTGGAAAGGTATGACAAAGTCAGTGTGATGGTTAGTTATCAACTTGCCAAGTTGAGAGATGGCTATAAATTTGGTAAAGCACCTTTCTGGGTATGTCTGTGGGGATGTTTCCAGAGAAAACTGGCATATAATTAAGCAAAATGAGCTGGAAAGACGCTCCCTGAACAGGAGCACCATCCAATAGGCTTCAACCCCAGGCAGAACAAAAAGTAGAAGAGGAGAGGTTGCACATGCCCACAGAGGTTCAACTCTGAACAGGTATGGTTTTTTGCCACTGCTACCACCTGTGGGCATTAGACCATGATTTCTCAGCCTCTCAGCTTTTTGGATGGATCTGCTCCTGGTTTCCCTGGCTGTCCATTGTGGTACTATTCAGCTTTGGTTACTTAAGCCAGTCTAATAAATCCTGTCTTATAATTACTATCTAGCTAGCTAGCTAGCTGTATATAGTTATATATTGTATTGATTCTATGTCCTGGAGGAATTCTGAGTTATCATGTTTTCAGTTCCAACAGAACCTACAATTCTATTCCAGTTCCACCTGGGTCTAATTTTGACCTAGACTCAAACACTATTTATCTCATTGAAATTTCTTGGGCCAGTCTGACCCCTCCACTTATATTTCCAGAGACCATCAGATCAAAATTAGCAGTTAAAGGATTCATGAAAGATGGGGGAGTTGAATCATTTGGTTCCTCCACTCCCCAGGAAAAAAAGAGCATAACATAAAATGGGAATAGCCATAGAATTAGCAGAAAAAGAATGAGGAGAGTGTGGGGAGACAAAGATCATTTGTTGCTTACGGTCATGATGTAACATACAGTCCTATACATCTAAAATGTGTTTCTTGTGTAACTTAATTATTCATTTTTAAGGAAATAATTGTCATCCACCTATTGTGTGTAAGATATATCATTATGGATATAAAGAAACATTACACAGCAAGGCAATCTGCCCACTAGGAGCAGCATGCCCGACTGATTAACAGATGTATGAAGACCACAGACCCTGGAGACTGATGTACCTGAGTTCAAACTCTGGATTTGCCATTTCCTATCTATGTCCAAGTTACTTGATCTCTGAACCTGCTTTATCTTCTATATCTAAGTCACAGAATATTGTGAAAAATCAAATGAGAATGCCTAGCCCTGCCCAGAATAGGCACACAATAAAAGTTAGCTTCTTGTTCCTTCTTTTCATTGAAATTTGGGGAAGTAGGTGATAAGGTATTAAAAAGAATTCCTTCTTTTCCAAGATTAGCCTTTTGTGGAGCTGTTCCACTTCAAGGCAATCTAATTAACACCCATTCTTCACCTTTACCCATGCATTCATCAGTTTCAACAACAGTTAATCACTAGCAGGAGGTCGCAGAGCAGATCCAGGCCTCCAGAGTCTTAATCCCGATTTATAATTCTGAGTGTTTATATAGAAAATGTAAATAGAATAACAACACAATAGTTTATTTGTGGTTTTAAAAATATAGAAAGACCTTCAAATTTATGTTCTTTCTCAATTTCTAACACATTGAAAAACACTTCCAATTAAATATTTACTCTAGTTTTCATTTTCATTTTCATTTATACAGCACATATTTATATCATATAGAGTTGCTTTTGTAAATAGTTTTCTCCTTTAGGTCTTTAAAGAAATAAAATGTCACAGAGTTTGCAATGCTGAATACATACAAAAATCAACTGGGGAAATTTTTTAAATGCTGATGCTTGAGGTAGCACATTATGGCCAAAGCACACAGCAAAGCAATACCATTCACCTCATAGCCAGGAAACAAAAGAAGAGAGAAGGGCCAGGTTCCCACAGCTCTCTTTGAGGGTACATCTCTATTAACCTAAGAGCTTCCCACCAGGCCCATCTCCCGAATGTTCAGCCATCTCCCAGTAACACCACCCTGGGGACAAAGATTTTATATATGGACTTCAGAAAACAGTCAAGAGCCAAACTACAATATTAGGTTTGAAAATCAGGATGTACCTAAACAATCTTATATGTATCATTCCCTTTGCATTAGGTTCAGTAGACACCCAGGTATCACCAGAAAACCAGTTTCCATCACTGTTTGCCCTGTTCCATCTTCCTTCTCAGTGTGCTGGACTAATACAAAATAACTACAGTTTCCCCAGTCTATCTATTTCCCTTTCTTCTACCTTCTGGTCCACAGTAATAGAGTCCGTCATGTCCAAGTTACAGTAATCTCTTACCTACTAAGGAAATGCCAATTTTGGGCAAAAAAAGCTTTTAGAATGTTTCTAATATGTGAATTTGGTCTCCATCAAATTGTTGTAGAAAGCTGTTATGGATTAAAAACTGATGGCCAACTTAACACCAGCTATATTAAATCAGCATGGTGCTGAGCGTAGATGTTCCACCTGAGGAATGTTGCCTGCATAGAGACATGGAGAAGGAGAAGCAAAGTGTTGTGAGTTTCCCTAAATGTTGCTGTTTTGAGCCGTTGGTTCTCTTGGAGAAGCTCGTCATGATTAGCTTCCCCAGTGTGAGTTCAACCACTGTCATCAGAGGAGGTCTGGACAAGGACCTTGGTGAGAGTGGCTGTGGTTCACTTAGGGGGAGCTCTGGACCTTACACAGAGTATGGTTTTCTGGCTCTGGAGGGGAAAACATATGTTGTTTAATCCCCCGGAGAAACTCACCATGCTGGCTTTCTGGTACTCGACTGTTCTTATCGTCGGGGGATCTCGGGACCTCCGTGTGGATGAGGATGGCTGTGGTGCTTTTCAGGACAGCCCTGGTCTTTATTATGAGTGTGAATTCTTGGCTCTAGTGTAGAACCCTCAACCTACCAGTACAGCTCCTGCACCCTGCTGGCATAGATTTTCTAGCTTCCACTGCTAACCTGTGGGCCTTCCCAGCTCAGATTCATAAGAGACTGGCCTTGAGTCCTTCTTGTGGGCTCTAGACCTCCAGCTGGACTTGTGGGAGGCATTGTCACGGGCTCTAGGTCTTCATTTGAAACCATGTAGGACATTGCTGTGAGGTTCAGGCCCGTGGCCGAATATTCCATGTCTTTAGTGTTGTGGACAAATTTCCTGCACTTTCTTATGTTAACTCTGGGTGACCATCATAAAATAATATTATAAATTCTGTGTCCTGATTCTAATCCTCACAACCCCTGACTACAACAAAAGCTTGATACAGTAAGTGCTGCATTTATGAGCAGCCCACACAGTATAAGTACCTAGAAGTGAAAAAAGTTTCTGAATCTGTCAGGGTTTAATTCTGTCATCTTTTAAGAAGTTTTGATGACTCTGCAAAGAAGACAAAACTATGTTTTTTCCTATGCTTTAAAACTGGCTTCAATAGCATTAAAGATAAAGCCAAAAAAAGGCTTTTTAAATTAAAGATGCATTCACTGCTGAACTGTTTACTAATAGGCAAGCTGTGAAAGCAGAGGCAGACTTTTTCCTCTGAGTCGTGACAGTGGGATGAATCAGAGTCGCACAAACTCAAGGCCATAGACAGCAGAACTCAAGCAGCAATGAGGCCCAGATTATACTTTCAAGACTAAAATCATTAAAATTGACATTAGAAGTACAGCAGAAATAGCTCAGGAACACAGGCTGTTTCATTCTGGCACTCATGCCAAAATCAGGAACACAGCCAATCAAAATCAGGTCATTATCTGAGGATCTGGAACACAAAAGATCAAAGGAATGCTAACTAAAGTTCCTTGATTCTGGCCTTCTTTAGTAAGAAAGCCTAAAGAACCTTAACTAGATATTTTGGAAATCTCCTCGGTTTTCCTAGCCTACAAAATGACTCTTACTTGCCTTGTCATATCCATTTCTTTGCCTTGGAGAACCACCCTGAAGAAATAATGGAAGTCTGGGAGGCTAATTCTAAACACCAAACTGGCCCAATTCTGTTGAAAGACGCAATAGTTGGCTAAAACAAGTCCATATATCAAACTATCTGATTCTGTTATATACATTCACAGAATCCAAACATTATGTCAAAATTGCCTCAATAGTAAAAGTACCTATGTGTACAGGTAACAATATAAGTAGAATTTTCCTGTTGTTTCTGTTTGTCAGCTGAAGTTTTGGAGCAGAGAAAAGTATTAAGGCCCTATGCAATATATGAAGTTTTAGAAGTCACACAAAAAGCTGATGCGGAATTTCAAGCCCCTAAATCAAAAGAGGCAGGATAGTGAATCCTAACAAGCTGATAGAGCAGGTTGCCCAGAGAGAAATCAGCACAGTGAATGTTCTCTATGTAATTCAGTCAGACTGGTGTCTTTAGAGGAAGAAGAAATTTAGACCCTAGAGACATCGGGAGCATGCCTGCACAGAGGAACAACCACGTGAAGTGGAAGCAAGAGGACAGTCATCTGCAAGGCAAGAAGAGAAACCTGGAAGCTTCTTTCTATATGCCCTGAGAGGAAATCAGCTCTGCTGGCACCTAAATCTTGCATTTACAGCCTTTAAAAATGTGACAAATAAGTGTCTATTGTTTAACCATGTAGGCTCTGGTATTTTGTTGTGGCAGACTTATCAAACATCTAACAACCAGGTTCACAGAAGAGGAACAGGGCTCTGTGCTTATTAGTTTAAATGTTATGTTAAATGTTACTTCATGAACTTTCTGAACTATACCATAGAGTTTGAAGTTCTATAACCTCTTAGTGAATCTTATGCCAAAAATATGAGTTTCTCTCCCTAAGTAGACAAGTAAAATGTTTTCATTAACAGAAGCATATGTTCAGAAATGAATACTGCATTCAACATTTTAGCCATGTTTCTGAGGCTAGAAGAAAGAATATTCTCAGAGCTCATCAAAAGTTTCATACCATTTATAGAAAGTTTCAAAAAGGAATGGTGATTAAGATAGAGTGTCAGGCAATGTCTGCTCAGTCTCTTGGGAGGATTAACTGGCCTTCAGCCACCTTAAGGTATGATGGCTTACAGCAGTGTAATAGCTATCCTTCATGTGATAGTTATTTTAACTGGGGTCAAGGTCTTATATTACAAGCAAGCACTAATCCATTTCAAATATCAACCCAGGAAGATTTAGAGAATGCCAAAATCTTAGTAGAGACTACACCTGAAAAGATATTTTATGTTAACATCAGTTTCACTGACTTTCAAGTAACATAGCTAATATACTTAAGTAAAAGCTACCATTGAAAGATGATATTATTATAGACAGCCAAATTAGGTAGAAAGATTATAGGCAATCGGAGATGGATAGACCCTCAAAATAGTCTGTGCTGAGGATGAAAAGACATTATGGAGGAGCATTTGTTGAAGACCAGGCCTCAAGATAAAAATGGAATGACCAGGCCTACATTCCTCTGCAGGGGATAAAATAATTGGTATCATTGGCCCAGTAAAGTCTAGGTAGACATCACTTACTCCTGTGGGTGACCAAGACTCCCTGATCCATCTCTTCTAAAGGAAGTCTTTGTTATTTCCATGCACACTTGCTCCGATACTGGCTTCCTTATTGGAGCAATATTACCTAAATGATTATGTTTGTAATCTTGTCAGTTGATCATAGTTTTGATGCACAACGTGGTTTGACCACTCCATTTCCAAAGTTCTGAAATGGCCAACAGACCACAGAAAGAATTCTTTTTAGGTTCCTGTTTGAAACCAGCAGCTACAGCAATCTGCTGGCCTTGCTTCAGAGCCACATTGTAATCCACAATGTGGTTTGTAGGGGGCCAACCTACAAGCTTATTCCTGACCAAGAAGCAATGAAGATAAAACACAAAGAGACACAGAATAGATTAAAATGTGGGGGACCCGGAAGCTCTTGCTTCTCTTCAGTAAAGAACCCCAGTGATTGGTGTACCTTGGCTTTATTCACTCCAACACAGGCACAAGCAATAAGAGGAAAACAGAATTCATCTGTCTCCCATCATCCATGGTACATATTTGAGTAAACAACAGGATCTTGGCTGTATTCATTTTCCCTGCTGCGTGTCAGCATGCACTCATGCTACCTTTCTCCCTACTGCTCACAGAACAGGCCAGTTAGGCCTTAATCTTCCTGTTTCATCCCCCACAGTACCCACCTTGAGATTTTGTTCTATAAGCCTTCCTCCAAGTGGGCTTATTGGCAACCCACTTCCAGGTGTCCTCCTGTGTTTCAGGAGCTATCACTCTCAATTAAACTCTTAACCTCTGTTCCTCAGAATTCATTCTTTGATTTGGGGAGCATAAACTCGGTGTATCTGACATCTACCAGATTGGGATTTATATTATTTCCCCTCTATTAGTGTAACAGGATATAATGAAAAATAATCCTTTGTAGTCAAAAGTGTGCCACTAAAAATGTACCACTTCCCTGATTCAAAGTCATATTTTGTTGTCTGCAAAAATGGAACTGTAACACTGGAATATTTTTCCTTTGCAGTGGGCCCAGTGTCAAACTTCCTCAGTACGGGGAGCTGAAGCATCATTACCAAAGGAACAAGGCTTTCCTTTCTGGATGGCCTGCTCTCCATTTGTTTCTTGTTCTTATGTCATGGCTGCCACATGCACATATCTGGGGTTTATCTAGGAACATTTACCCCTAGATTATAGTGGCACACACGTGCATGGCTTCTCATCGAATTTCAATAGCAATCCTATGGACAGCTTCCCAGTGAACCTCACAGGTATCCCTAAAGTCAGTCTTCCAGCCCCCACCCAGTTGTATTTTGGAGGACTGTTCATAGCCTCCCAGCCTCTGTGGATGAGTTTTGGCTTGGGCAATCTAGCAAACTACATTGCAATCCAATGGTTCACAGTCACACTTCTGCCAATATAATCTGAGTTCCAGTCTAGGGGGAAAATGTTCTTTCTCACATTTGTTCCTTGTGTATATACCTCCTTAGAGCCTCAACGAATTCTTTTGGGTTGTGTTTACCTCCTTATAGAACCACATCTGATACAATTAATAATTCTAAATATTTATGTTGAATTCTTCCTGTCCAAAGTAAGGAATAGGCTTTGCCTCTTGATCGGACTTTGAATGATGGCCAGTGGGGATGGGAGAGCTTGGGAGGGAGCTCATTCCCAAAGAATAAACTTTTAAACCACTTATTTTGAAACCCAGCCCAGTCTCAGGTGGTCTAGTGGTAAAAACATCACACCACAGCGATATATACACACACATGTTTATAGCATCACAGTTTGTCATAGAAAAATCATGGAAACAATCCAAATTCCCAATGACAATGGAATGGATAAGGAAGATGTGGGGATTTTTATACAATGGATTACTACTTGGCCCTAAAGAAAGATAAATTTGAGGCATTTCTACATAAATGGATGTACTTCTAAATGAAAGAAATCTGACTCACATGTGTAAATATCACATTATCTGCCTGATGTGAGAAACTGAAAGAATAATAAAGACCAAAATATAAAATAGATACTGTGAAATGGGAAGAAATTGTTTAAAAGGAAAAAAGAACTAGGGAGGGGGAAAGGGAAGAGGAAGGAAAAGAAAAGAGAAAAAAATGATTTTTTTTAAAAAGATAAAATGGAAACAAAACTTTATAGATATGGAGGGGAGGTAGGTTGAAGGGAGGAGAAGGCACTGGAAAAAACAGAACTCAAAATATATCATGTACAGGTACAAATTTCCTATGATGAATATAATCATTATATATCCAAAGTGTACCAATAAATTTAATTATATATACAAAAAATAAAGATACATGCAATAACCACCACCACCATCACCACTCCATCCCCCCAAAAAACCCAGCTGGGTGTGAAGGTGCATATCTACAATCCCATCACTCTGGGAAGCTTAGGAAGGAGATCTAAAGTTCAAACCCAGCCAGGGGGAACTTAGTGACTTAGGGAGACAATGACTCAAAATAAAAATAAAAAGGGATGGGGCTGTAGCACAATGTGAAGATCCTTGATTCAACTCCTAGTGCCTAAATAATAAAAAATATAAGAACCCAAAGTATGCAAAGAACTAGAGAGATCATTTGACCTTCCACAAGAGTTAACTATTTTAAATGAGCCTGTTATCTTGATTGCAATAAATGAAATAAATGACAACAACAAAGAGTGAGCATTCAAATTCTAGAAAGGTAAATTCTCATATTAAATCTTTAAAGAAAAGTAAAATCCATAAGCAAACTAAAAGTTGAAATCTAAATATAGAAAGGCCTTAGGCAACTATCAAGTATCACTAGTATTGTGCCAAAATGGTATATTCTGTGAATACTCTAAAAATTATTGGGGAGAACAGGAAAGATGAACATTTTTCTGTGAAAACATTAGCACAAAATAGGCCACAAACAGGAGACAATGGAAAGATAAGATCTACAGTCGTAGTATATTACGCATGGTATTCAGTGTCTCACACTTAGAGTGGTGAGGAAGGAGAAGTGTTATTTCTCTCATCAGGTTGTTTGTGAAGATCAGTGCTCAGGGCCAGAATTGTCGTGTGACAGTTTCTTCATAACGAGTATTTGCTTTTTCTGGATTTTTCATTAGCATATATTTATAATATATAATAAATATTAATTAATTGTAGATAATTGATATATATGTACATAATGCATCTTGATCCTTTTTCCTCTCCTCCCTCCTGTCTTTGCCCATTGTCAGACCCCCTTCCCATTTCCACAAAGTCTATCTCCCTGTTTTTTATTATCTATCTTTTACTTTCCTCTTTATCATACTTTGAGTTTCTCTTATAAGTTAAACAATTAAATATATAACCTATGTCTTAAGTATTTCACTTAGCATTATGGTTTCAAGATGCATCCATTTTCCTACAAATGACTCAAATTTATCCTTCTTTGTGGCTGAGTAGTACTCCCTTTTCGATATACCATTTATCGGTTGGTGACCATAGAGATAACTTCCAAAACTTAGCTATCATGAGTTGTATTGCTATAAAGATAGGCATCCATGTATCACTGTAATATGATGACTTTAATTCTTTTAGGAAGATATCCAGAGGAGGTATAACTGGGTTAAATAGAATATGTATTTTTAGCTTTTAGAAAAATCTTCACACTGCTTTCCAAATTGGCTGTATTAGTTTACACTCCCATCAACAATGTAGGAGAGTTCCTTTTCCCCCTACAACCTCACCAACATCTGTTGTATTTTTTGAGTTTTTGATGATAGTTATTCTTTGTGGAGTAATGTGGCATCTCAGTATTGTTATGATTTGCATTTTTTAATGATCAAAGATGCTGAACATTTTTTCATGTACTTATTGCTTCTCCCAAAGCCATCAGCAAAGGCTAGAGAAATGTAATGTAGTGATGGCTTAAGCCATTCTACCTTACCATGGAAAGTGGGTAGAATTAGCTTCTCAAAATACAGAGGGCTTTAAAAGAAAGAGGAAAAGGCAACATAGAGATATGGCATAGAAGACAATTACTTGTTTAAATAATTTAATTTCCTTCCATTTAGTTTTTCTGCAATATTTGCATTAATTCACATTATGATTTCACAGAGACAGAAGAAGAATACAGCAAGGAATAAGCAACAATAAAAGCTTGATTTAGTCTCCCCATGTCTAAGGGTTTTAAATGCTTTACATATCCTAATTCATTCATTACCAAATGTTTAAGCTAGTTAGTCAGCGGTGAAGTCAGGCTTTGGATCCTACTCAGAATGGCCCAGCACCTGTATGCCTAACTTCTCTGCTAGACTGCCTCTCAACAAACATGTACTTTTAAATCCTTTCTCTATGCCACAAAGAGAGCCATTGAGCCCGGTTCTATGTGTTCTTCACCTCAGAAGTGATCAGCATATAGCACCTGATGAATGAAGGACTAATAATCAAATGAATGGCACAGGAAAGAAGTGTTCCTAAATTTCTTTTCCATTCAAACAGTGTTTAAAATCTGAAACCCAATGACAGGAGAGACAAAGCACCCAGGCTTTTAACCCCTAGAATAATTAGAAAATTTTCTCCAATCACATCCCACTCAGCTTCCAAACCTTAATAGCATCTCTAGATTATAAAGCCAGAGATGATCAAGGACTTTGTCCTCAGTGCCACTGGAAATCTGTCAACACCATCAGTCAGCTGTTTAACACTGAAAAAATCAATTAATCTTTTCATGTCTCAGTTTCCTCCTCTTTGAAGTAGAGATTCAACCAACCTATCTAAAGAACAGCATGTGCCCACACAAAATTACTCCTACACTTCTAGCACTACCTCACTGTTTCCCCCTCAAACAATAGCTTGTGATTTTACTTGAAACTTGTCTTTATTGAATCTTTCATCATTGATCTACATCCTACTAAATACAAATTAAAAAGGAACTTAACTGGTTAGCCACAGAATAAATAACACATAGACAACCTTGAAATCACTCTGCCAGCTTTAGCTAGTTAATCCTCCCAACATCTCCTTGGAGTCAAACTAAGCAGTTTTCAAAGGTCAGATCTCATTGAAAGTCTGACTTATTTTATTAAAGTCATAGAAAAACTCAGAGTTCATGGATTATCCTGTCTCTTGTGCTTTTCTCTCCTTCTAATTTCTGTCTCACAGCCATTGTGCTTTGGAGGTTACAGATGAGCTAACATATTTCTTTTATCTCCTTATGTATAGAAAATTACAAGTACAAACTATAAATCCTGCTAATATTAGGAACTGTATCAGTACTAAATTACTATACTGTGTGTGCTCACATAGAAATTATTGATGACCTTAAGCGTTTCATAGCACTTTCAATTTCATGAATTTATAAATCCAGAAGAAATATATTTTAGGCAATACAGATTTGTTTGGTTCCCTTATAAATTCTGAACCTCCATAAATGAAGGCCAGTAACTTCTAATATCTAAACCACTTTTCCAGGTTTCTCAGTTGAAAAAGAAAATGCCTGTGAAACACATTATTTTGGTTGGTTGTTCTCATTAACATTAGACAAGAGACATTCCAGTATATAGATCAAGGTAAAAGGGTTATTTGACAATAAACTGAATATATTGCTACCTTGGTCACTAAAAGAGAAAATAGAATGTATAATGCCTGAAACAGACACTTCAATGTAAGATGCTCCATTCCCTAATGAAATTCTGTCAATTTACAGATATTTATAGAAACTCAAATATTTCACCTTGTACCCTATAGAAAGTATCATAGATTTTCTGTAAAACTTACTAAACTGTACATAACAAATTAGAAAGAAAAAAATGAAGGATGAGTAAACCTTCAGAAACAAAATGTGCACTGTCATTTTCCTTGAGTAATGGTATTGAATCTGCTCCAAGGCTGCCCTATTTTCCTAAATTGGCACTTGAGAAGAAGCCATCAAGTATAATTTGCCCCTCCAATTCTCAATAAAAGCTCCCTTTCACATCATGTTCCCCCCCCCCTTTTTCTGTATCATCCTCTTGCTGTTTTCAATTATACGGTTCTTAAATATCCATCCCAAGAACAAACTGATAGGTGATGAATAGTGGTTAAAGGTGGTATAGTCTCAGTTCATTAATTTCTTGTCAGGCTGTAAGCTCCCAAAATACAATATAAGAAGTAATAAAGTATTAGAAAAAAAATCTGAAGTTTTTTCATTCTCCTCTAAATTTCTATGCTATCAGATAATGAGAGAATCCACACTCAAGTGCAAGATAATGCCAACTGCACTATGGTAAAGTTGTTAAGAGCATAGGCTTTGGAGACAGATGCTCTATGTCAAGTTAATTAATCTCTTTGTGTCTTAGATTTTCTACCTTTTTTCATTGTGTATTTATCAAAATTAGGTAAAATGATACATATAAAATATTTAGAATTCTGCTAGGACCAGAATGAATGCCATGTAGATATTACTTATTATTTCATCTGAGATTTAAACCTCCTTTCATAATCATTAATCATCTACAGTAATTGATATTTTCTCCCAGGAAGAGGGAACCTGTTACCTCCCAAGGTGGCCTATCTCACTTTCTGACTATTGGAATGTTGATCTTTCAATAATGAACCCAAATGTGTTTTCTTTAACATCCTGTTCACTAGTCTGAGGCCTGCTTTTAAAACTACGATGAAAATTTTAATTGATATTTGAATACAGTCTTTCCTCCTTATTTTCTCTAAGCTACCTATCTTCCATTCCTGGAATCATACACAAATAGTATTGATGAATATTTAATAGCTAGTTAGTATTTGTTCTTAAAGAGTGGTATCCAGAGAGACAGGTCAAAAAGTAGGGCTAGCATGTCCCTCATTGCGGAGGGAAATTAAAGGTCTGTCAGTCTGAGAATTTGTTAGCACTCCCATATCCTTAAGTAAAACTCTAATCAATGTTATGTGACTACTACTAAGGTATGTCACATCAATCCTTTCTGGCTCATGAGATTTTGTTTTCCTGTTTATTGTTGTCACTGTCATTTGTTCGTTTGCTTATTTGTGGGATAGTGATAGGAAAAGAAGCAGCAATCAGAGAGCATTATAATTATACCAATTAAATTTTATGTTGGCATCAGTCTATTACTTGAATTTGTCAAGATATTTTTGAATTTTGGTTTTATCAACATTTGTTCATTATATATCATTGTGTCCCTTTTTTGATGGCCAAAAATATGTAACTGTTATATAATTAAGACAGAGTACTGGGAAATCTACAATCCTATTTTTATTCCTCTTCTCAAATATAATAGGCTTAAAGTACTTCTTAATCTATACCTTAAACATTCATTTTTTAAGCATAGGTACTGACTCAGTTACTTTTCTTTCATGGCTGGGACAAAATACATGATACTCAAAGTGAAGGAGGGAAGGATTTATTTAGCTCACAGTTGGTAGAGTTTTCAGTCCACAATCAGCTGGCTCCAAGGCAGGGTGGCACATGGCAGAGACCAACAGTTCATGGTGGCAGAAAACAGTTCAAGTAACAAGAGCAAAAGAGAAGAAGCATGGAGAGAAGAGTATTTCAGTCCATTGTAGGGCACACTCGCTTGAGTGTAGCACTTACATCCATAATCCCAGCATTGGACAATGAGTCATTCACAAACTCTAGAAGCCCACTTCCATGATTGCATGAGGATTTGGGGGGACACCCAGACTCAAATGATAACAGGTATAAAGAGTATTAAAATGACATCTATCATCAAAACTATTTTGCCAGGGATTTAGCTCATCGGCATAAGTGCCTGCCTAGCAAGTCATGAACTTGATCCCTGGTACAAAAAAAAAAAAAAAAAAAAAACCTATTCTAAAAATCCTCTATAATATTAAAAATTGAATTTTTAAGAAAACGTTTACTTATAAAAGTATGGAAACAAGAAAAAGCCCTAAATTTAACTTGAGAGAAATTAGAGTAAATTCACTGAGAATACATAAAAGGGTTTAAGATAAATTTTTAATTCTTGATCCTTTTGTTTGTTCACTTCCTGGGCATCTAGGCATCTCATCATGGGTAGCTCTACTCCTGAGAACTGCCTCTCTGCCCACACACTACCTTGTATGTATTTCTACTTTCATCTTAATCACTGAGCAGAATAAAATGTTGTTTGCATGTGTCTTTTCCTTAAGATCATGAGCTCTTCAAAAACAAGCAGAGCATTTCAATAACCCCTGCACTCAATAAATAACCTAACACATAATAGGTTATAAATGTTTATTAAACAAATAATTGAGTAAACATACCAACTACATGTCCCTCCTGATATAATACCAATCATTAACTTAGGTTACAGTTTTAAAATCCTGAGGAGTAAAGACATTTCCCCTACCCCACCCTCCTTTTTACTTCTACCATCCAGTCACTATAACAAGAAATTCCATTTAATTCTAAAATTAAGACCAAAAATGCAAGTATTCCCTTTAAGGAAGAAATACTTGGGCATAACTTTGTGTTAAGTTGAAGATCAGTAATATCAGTACTCTCCAAAGGGCACAGTTCATAGAGGTTGAGGCAATAGAAGAAAAAGAATTCTCACTGCCCTTACAGGTCCCAGTCCTGAATTTATAATGGGGTCTCACAGCTTAGGCCAACCTTGTGCTGGCCATGAGCCAACAAAATCCTTAGCATTACCCCACTAGCAAGGAGAATCTAGACAGTTTTGCTCTGCCTACCAGCCTGGAGCATGGATGCATCCTGTAGGTACCTGCATTGATCATCTGAACCAAGCTGCTCAAACAACACCCCATGCAACCAAACTGCCAATAGAGTTTCTTGGCCACAAGTAGCTGTGTCTCCCTCCTACAAAAAGGAGTGTGTTCTTGAGTCCCAACAGCAATCAAGAGACCTGACTCTCTTGCTCACCTCTTTCCCCAGAAGACAGTGCTATAGAGGTTTTTTCTAGGGAGGATTTGCCACCCAGGCCTGTACCAAGAACCCTGCTGTCTCGTGGCAGTACTGTCCTCATTCTTTGATTAGCTACCTCCTTAACCATTTATGCCTGCCTGAACGGTAATCTGCCTTCTGCCCTTTAACACACTTGGGGTTGACATTTCTGCTCCCCCTACCACACTGATCACTTGTGCTAAACCATGAGAATCCTAGCTTGGTGCCTGTTTTCTCCTTCCTTTTGTCTAGTAATTTCTGTATTTCTATAAGCCCTGGCCCATGATTTATGACCTTGAGAAGAAAAAATGTGGAGTGGGGGCAGGGAACAGGAAAAGAAGCCACCCAGAGACAAAAAGATTTTTTTAAAAAATGAAGTCCATCTGCCTCCCATTCTTTACCTACAGTATTAGCTGGTTGGTGGCATTTGTTTTAAATTCTACATACTCAGATAGAATTTCCCAAAAAGTATCTTTAACTTCTCTGCTGTGTTTTCAGAAGCCTCTCTCAAACAATGCCTCACCAGACTGAGGCCGGCATCCTCAGGAATAGCCAGTCCTTGACGGGCTTGGGTATCTGCCAAGCTTAACTGTCAAGGTAAATAGGGGGAAGATGGGAACAGAAAGACCAAAGAAAGTGGAGTTTCTCAGTTAAGGCATGGGCACTTCTTTTTTTCAAAAGAAAATCCTGATAATTCAAAAATGTTAACTGTTAAGGAAAATTTCCTTTTTGCACTTATCTCCCTTTTTTGTTGTGTTGCTTCATTTTGCTGTTTGCAGCATTAAAAAAGTCTTATTTTTCCATTTAACGTTTGATATTTCATCAGTAAGACAGTTACAAAGACATGGGCTTAAAAGAAATTTAATAATTATACACCTGATGAGTAAAAGAAACATTTTTATTCACAAGCTTATTCAGCATATTATACTCCTTAAATTATTTTTACAGAATAATTCTAAGTTACACTATCCTATATTTATTTAAGATATAATTTAAAAGAAAGCAATGTTTCAAAGTAGAAAAGAAATTGCACTAAACAATCAGAGCTAGAAATTCTAGTCCTTTTAATCACTGGAACTTTGGGTGAGGCCTTCTCATACTTCTCCTCTGGATCATGCGGGAGTTGAACAAGGAGAGCACTCAATTGCTTCACTTCTTTTCCAGTTCAAACTTGATACACCAAAATCATCATACAAAAACAAAATTGGATGCAAGAGGCTCAGATTGTACTCCGAGCATTGCTTTTAACTTTCTTTGTGACATTGAGCATTTACCCTCTCCTATTTCCTCATCTGTAGTAAAAAGGAAATGGAACAGAGGGTGTCTACAGACATTTCTAGCTTTAAAATTTTATAACAAAGAAAAATGTCTGTGGTGCACATGCTGCATTCTATTTGCACATAAAACTTGATGGTTTGCCCTAAGTAGCCTGAGAGAAATACACGTATTTGTATAGCAGCTTCTCCATGTGCTAGAATATGCACTCATTTTCATGAACAGTGAGCCTTAGTTCTCGAAGCAGAAAAGCTGTCTTAGGAGCCTTTTTTGCATTACTCTTCTTCTAAGCACCTGAGATCAGGCTCTGGAATCCAGCAAAAAACTTTATTTTTATTAAATATCATCCAAATGACTTCTGTAAACTATGAAACAAGGACTATATTCAAACTTGGACTTTGCCTGCTGTTTATCAATATACTGCTTAGGGCAAAAAGTGACTTAAAAATCATTTAGCAAACCAATTTACTTTTAAATTGCCTTACATGAAAACATGCTTCATCTAAAAATATTTTTGTGTTTTCAATTTCTAGATTTTTTGTTAAAATGCCTTAACTAATCAGGTTAAAGTATTTTTGCTTCAAAAGGAAGTCAGGGGTACAGTCATGGGTGGTTTACAGAACATTTTCTGGTAGTTTTTGCTTCATTTCAATATCTTGCCAATGATTGGCTGTTGATAGCTACAAATAAGGAAGTCTCAAGACAGGGGATTTCTCAGTGGAAGTTCCCAGTTCAACACAAGGGAGAACTCAGGACTGTCTGGGTAGCATTGGCAAAGGCTGTACAACATTTCCAGAAAGTGTAACGGTCTTCATCTCTAAAAGAGAAAAATCTGTGAAGGAAGACTTGACACCTGGAAAAGAGGTAATCAAATTTTATTAGCTTCTGTTGATTCCCAGTCTTGCAACGTGGTCTGAATGTCTTAAGTATTACAGATTTGTTCCATTTCTGCATTTGCTATTATGATAGAATCCAAAAATGGCTTTGTGTTCACTGTCATAATTTGACCTTTAAAAAAGCCAAGACCCAAGGAGAATTTAAAATACTATGATCTTTTTATTTTCTTGCTAAATCTGAAGATAAAATTTAATGATTCTAATAGGGATGAGTTTGTAAAGTTTATGTCTGTAAGCCTTCTCCAATGAGTGAGTTTTGCATAATGTAACATAATGTAAGACTGAAAGCTATTTGACTTATGTTAAGTTGTATACATCTTACCAGGTTGAAAAGTAAATTAATACTGTATGTGTTCATGTTTTTTGGATTTATTTTTAAAAATCAATTCTGACTGATTCAATGTTCCTATTCAGACATTAACTCAAGTTTAGTACTTTTCTAATTCATAAAAAACACATGACAATGAATATTTCAGTTCATTAAAGTATTAACTTTATACACAACTCTGAAATTCACGTTTTTGAGTTTATAGAATTATAATAATCTAGTCTTTTTCTATTATTACTAACTGACCCTTTTATTTTCACAATCAAAAATTAATATTAATATTTTTTAGTATTTTCTTACAAATAATTCTAGAAACATTAATAGTTAAGAAAGATTAAACAAAATCCATTATCAGTATTGTTATATTAATAGATGTCAGTTATTGAGAGCCTGCTGAAGGAAAATGATCACAGGATCTTCCAACTCTTAAACTCCAGAGCCAGGAAGGCCTTAACTATACATATATGTTGCTTCTTTTTCTATAGTTTTCTACTACTACTGTCTTGCCTTCTTACAATACTAAAAACAGTATTTGGGGTTGTCTCACTTAAGCTGCAATATTATAGAGAAAAAGATGTTGACTACAGCAAGGCCACAGAATAACCACATCATTCCTAGAAGCTGTCTCTTTCTCTTTCGCCCACCCTCATGTCATTACTCCCTTCAGGAGACACTTCCATATGTAAAGTTGGACACATTAGTTTGCCAATAATGGGATATAGAATGTTAGTTTTGGTCCAATCTTCCTGAGATTTCTGCCCACCATCAACTGGAGCCCTTGAGCAATGTTTAAACATTTCTGATCATGAAAGAGATGATTAATTGGATGATTCAAAATAAATCTGTTTAATTCCCCTGAAATAAATTTCTTGTTGAAATTTCACGAAGCTTATGCACTAACTTTAGTGAAATGATCATCTTTTATAATATAGAACCTTTCTGACTGTGAACATTCCATGTCTTTGCACGCATTGAGGCTATAATAAACATAGTTTCTTTATTTATTGTAAAATATATTCCAATGTACTTTATACCTTTATACAATATACCTTGGTTGGTTATTTTGATAGGCTATTCTTTCTACTATATTTTCTAACCAATTACTGCTAGCCTCTTGATTTCATAATTCTATTTTTCATCAAGCTATTCCATTGGTCTCTTACTTTTCTAAATTATTTTGAGTAATTCACTTGTGATGAATTGCCCAGATGGAAAATATATAAATGTGTATCCTCCCTTCTTCAGCTCACTACACTGACCAGAATTACTTAATAGTAATGGAAGAGAAAGCTGTGAATATCGTCTAGCTCCTGACCTCAGTGAGAATTTCCCTAGTGGTTAACATTTTTTAAAATGACGTCAACTGTTAGTTTCAGGTATACTTACCATAAAAAAAAAAAAAAAACTACCAAATATTCTAGTTTACTAAAAGTCTATTTAAGAGGGGAAAAAAACCTTCATTTTAAACTATATTCAATATCTTTGGATATCATTATAGACAACTGTGTAGTCTTCCTATTTTAGAAAAAATAGTGTTCTACTGTGACAGAACACAGTAACATTTTTAAAAATTTTGTGTTATCAAAAACCATCCTATTAACATGGTTTATAATTATAATGTGATTTTATATATAAATATGAATCAAAGCTGATTCATCATATATACAATTTGTATTAAGAAAATGGCTTTACTATCCTTTTGACCAAACCCCAAGGGCTGGGGATGTAACTTAGAAGTAAAGTGCTGGCCTGGCATGTGTGAGGCCCTGGATTCAATCCCTAACACCAAAAAAAAAAAAAAAAAGCATGCTGGAAAACAAATGTTTTTAATTTATAAGAACTTTTTCATTTGTAATCACAAGTGAAATTAATCAGTATTTTTATTTTCGAAAATTTATTGTTCATGGTTTTACTTATTAAAGGTAGGCTAGCTTCAGGTAGTGATATTATAAAAATGCCAAAATTTTCCATGTTCTAAAATAAAGTTTAATGAAGTTATCTGTCCCTTGAAATCTTTAAGAAACAAATCTGTAACTCCACTTGACCTTGGTACCCGCTTCTGGAAGTAATTCTTTAAAAGATTTATCAATCTATTCAAGTGTTACGATGTTTTTTCATACAATTGAATTGTTTTTTGCTTGAAGACAATTCTTTCCATCAAGTTCATCAAATATATTGGCATACATAGGATTGGCTTTTACATAAGTCATCTCCATAAGTATATGAAGAATCCTTTTTTATTACTCATTTTGTCCATTCATATCCTTTCTTCCTCTCCCCCTGCCTCTTCCCTGCCTCCTCCATCTTCTCTCCCTCTTCCTTTCTCTCTCCTGGCCAGATGCGTCAGAGTTGATGTCTTATATGCATCACTTGTATCATGAACTCTTTTTCTCTTTTTAAAATAGTTTTTGCTTCTAACTTTATGAAAATTTATTTAGTAGCATTTTAGACTATTTAATTTTGCTTTGCTCAGTTGCTAGTCAAATCTTTATTTTTAATTCTTTCTTACTTTACATTGGAAATACTTAAAGCTAAGAAAATTTTAGTGCCATTTTGAATATATCTTATAACTTTTAATATGCCACTTTCACATTATTATTATTTTACAGTTTTGGCTGGAAGGATGATGCAGTTTTGCCGTTTTGTTTTGGTTTTGGTGCTGAGTATTGAACCCAGGGATTGACACGGACTAAGCATGTGTGCTGTCACTGAGCTGTACTCTCAACCTGTTTCACACATTTTAATTCTAATTTTATTTTTCTCTTTGGTCAAAAGTTATTAAGGATAGTAAAGTTTCTTCATTTATCTTTCAGTTAGTAGCATTTATTTTTTTAAAGAGTTGTAGATTTAGAGAAAAATTAAGCAAATACTACAGAGTTCCTATGTTACTCTGCTTCTCCCATCACTCACAGTGTCCCTCACTGTTAATAACTGCATTTTTATGGTAAATTTGTTATAATTATTTCAAATCTTTTGTTTTTATTGACTCTTCTATTTTTTATTCTTTCTTTTATTTCAGTTCCAATTTTTATTAGTTCTTCCCTCCTGTTAGCTTGATTTAGTTTGCTCTTGTTTTGAATTCTTGAGGTGTGACGTTAGATTACCGAGTTCAGATCTTTCTTCTTGTCAGTGTAGATGTTTACTATTATTAACCTCCCTCTGAGTGCTGCTTTCACTGCATTCCATATATCTTAGTGTGTTGTAATTCTGTCTTCATTTATCTCTTAACTGAATCTAAATTTCTTTTGTTGTTTCTTCTTTGACCCTTGGTTTGTTAAGAATGTATCCTGATTTTTTTGTACATTTATGAATTTTATAGTTATCTGTGTGCTATTTATTCTAGCTTCATTCCATTTTGTATGATTTCAATTTTTAAAAATTATTTTATCAAATGTTTAAATTTGCCTCAGTGTCAGATTAAAACTAGCAGCTTAAAATTTCAGTAACAACATAGGTGAGTTCCCTTTAAGAAATGCTTCCAAAGGTCAACCCCCTACCTTCTTCTCAGGAGAAACTGTACGTTAACACAATTTTTAAACTTAATTTTGAGGTTAAAATGGAAAACCAAACCCATGGCACAACAGTTGTGTAGGATATTTCTTCTTTAGCATCAGGCACAGAAGTGCTATTATACTCTTAAATGGCATTTTATTGCAACAGCTGGTTCAACTGGTCCTGCAGATCTGATGACTACTTGATATCCATCTGAATACCTTCTTGCTTGTATTGAAGATGTGTTATTAGAATTGCCATTTCCCTTGAGTATCTTTGGAGTGTAAGATAGTGTCTTCTTATAGGATCACGTTTCAAGCTGCCTGAGTTAGTAGCCAAATGGCAAAACAATTATTTTTATCAAGTTTTCAAATGTATTTGCACACATTATTGTCTTGCACTTTTTATCATCTCTATAACTATCTGGATTACCTTTTTTTCATCACTCATTTTTTCCATCATGTCTATTTATGATCATATCAGTACTGCAGGTGTTCATCTTCTCTATGAGTAGTCTCTTTATTGACTGATTAAATTGCGCTTGCAAATTTTGTATCCTGGTCAACTTCTCCTTTACTAGAAAATTCCTCTTTACATTCTTACACTGTTTTTTACTCCTCATTTCTTCCACTATTGCCTTCTTGTGTGTTTCATTCCCTACAGTACACCATTTTATTCCCTTCTCATTTTTATGAGTGAATATTTTTAAAAATATATATTCTTAGTGACTACCACAGGAATCAAAATTAGCACACTAAATTTAAAATAATCTAATTTGAATTGATATCAATTGAATTTAATCTTGAAATTGATATCAATTGAAATTAATCTTACTGAGAATCTATTGTACATAATACGTTACTTTGTTCTCAATACTTTTCAAGATTTTGTATTTGCTTCTTGACAGATTGTAATCTTCCTCAACATGGATCCTGTTGGGTTCATTTTATTTGGAGTTTGTTGAGTTCCTTGAATTTAGATTAAGCCTCTTATCAAATTGTAAAGTTTTCAGCTATTTTTTCTTCAAATTTTTTTATGCTTCTTTTCACTCACTTTTTCAAGAATTCCATAACACATGATGATGTTTGACAGTGTTTCATGAGGCCCTTGAATTACATTTACTTTTCTTCATTTCTTTTCTTTCTACTCCTCCAACCAAGTAATTCCAATTGCCCTATCATAATATTCTCTGCTTTTTCTTCTGTCTGCTCAAAAGCTCTTCAACTTCTCTAATGAATTTTTCATTTGTTATTGTATGATTCAGCTGCAGAATTTCTAATTACTTATATTTCTTTTGTTCTATTCTCATTTTGTATACACATCATTTTTCTGATTTCCTTTGGTTCTTTGCCCATGGATTTCCTCCAGCTCTTTAAATGTATTTAATACAATTAACTAAAAATCTTTTTCTAGTGAGTCCACAATCTGAGGTTTTGCAGCATGAAACTGTAAAGATTTTAAGTGATCAATCCAAAAATGGGCATCTAAAATGAATACACAGTTCTCAGATGAAAAAATATGAATGGCAAATAAATACATGAAAAAAATGTCCATCATTATTAGTCATGAGAGAAATGCAAATTAAAACCACACTGAGATTCCATCTCACTCCAGAAAGAATGGCCAGGATAGAAAACACTACCAACAACAAGTGTTGGAGAGGCTGTGGGGAAAAAGGAACTCTTCTGCACTGTTGGTTGGAGTGTAGACTGGTGCAACCACTGTGGAGGTCAGTCTGGAGATTCCTCAAAAAGCTGGGTATGGAAGTCCCATTTGACCCAGCTATTCCACTTCTAGGAATAGTCCCAGAAGAGCTGAAAACATCATACCACAGTGATATATGCACACCCATGTTTATAGCAGCACAATTTGTAATAGCCAGATCTTGGAAACAACCTAAGTGCCCATCAACTAAGGAATGGATAAAAAAGATGTGGCATTTTTATACAATGGAGTACTATTCAGCTATAAAGAATGATCACATCGAGATATTTATAAATAAATGGACACAACTTAAGACCATACTCATAAGTGAAATAAACCAAACTCACATGTGTAAATACCATATAGTCTCCCTAGTATGAGAGTTGCTAAGAGTATATAAGACTTTATGGTAAGCATGATTCCCCACCTCATAGCTTTGCAGCCTTTCAATGTTTTCAATCATCAGTTGGAATGGTTTCATTCTGTTTTGTTTGACTATATCATGCGTGATGATATGAACAGCTGTTTTGAAGAAAACAAAACATTATGACAGCTATTGCTGATTTAATATCATCCTTCTTAGAAGTCTTACCACGCTTCTTTTGTTCTACTACCATTGGTTCTATCTATCACATTGTGTCTTATTGGAATTTGAATATGTGTGATAGTTTAAACAAAATTTTTTTATCAAAAATGAGATATTATAGTACCCATTGATCATTTTCTGTTATTCGGTTCAGAAAGCCCTGTAATTCTTTCACTCTATGCATGGCTTTATACTATTGTGTTACGTTTGATATTATTGCATTTGAAACTATGCTCAACTATAGCAGAGTAAGAGATATGGCGTTAGATACTGTTGATGTCCAGTTGACTTAATGTAAAGTACTGTGTTGCCTATGTTGTCCTCTTCTGATCTGCTCTGTACTGTCCCCTTTTTGTTTTATTCTCTTTCAAATAAAAATTAAAAATTAAAAATTAAAAATAAAAAAAAGATTTTAAGTGATCATCATGATTACTCATTTAAATTAAAAATCAACCATATATAGAACTATCTATTAGGTTTTAGAAATATTTTATGTTAGCCAATGTTGTATGAATCCTTCCTGTAAGTTAAGTCCTGTTTATGTATTATTTCATCGCCCAAATACAACCTCCGAAGCAAGTTTTATGATTCCCAGCATTTTATAGATAAAGAAACAGAGGCACAGTGTTAATCAAGTTTGGTCAGTCAGCTTAGTAAATGGCAATACTGATATATGAATAAGGCAGTTTTATTGCTGAAATTTTATTCATGACCAGCACAACTTAGCTAGCCTCCCTCAGTTTAAATTTGCCCTTATGAGAGCAATGACCACTACTTCATGACTGCATGTTTTTAACAGCCATTCTAACTTCAAAAAAATCCAAGTATGTATCTTGGAATTTCAAGTGTCATAAATGAGAAAGAACAGGTTAAAATAAGAGCCCATACCTAGGTCTGCAGTTATAACCTGGAATGGGAATCAAGTGAGACCTTGCACAGAACAAGACCTTTCAGGAGAGTCCTTAACAGGACAGGTAAAATGTAAGAAAAAGCATGTTCAAAGGTGAGAAAACATTAGTAAACTTAGAAAAGGATAGAAGAAGGAGCATTGCAGGTTTTGAAAGAAGTTCAAAATGATAAGAGGCAGGATTTGATTCTAAAGATATAGAAAGAAGTCTTATTTCAGGCATATTGTTTAGTTTTATCGTGAGCTGATGAGAAGACATTGCATGATTTTAAGTGATACAGGAATGTAACATTAAAATATGATAAGAGAGTTTAAGTACAGTTAGGAGGCCAAGATGATAATTATGAATTGATGGTGGCTTGAATAAGTAGTGGCAATGGAAACAGAGTGATACGGAGGACAGATTGTGACAGTGGGGACAGAGTAAAATATTGCAGAGGAGTACTCACATGATTTACCTGGTTGACTGGTTAATTAAATGGTGGCAATTACAGTTTTATACCTTTGTTACAGAGGCAATATTTTACTTCCTTTTTCTAAAAAGTTTTAACACTACTTATAATTATCTGTACATTAAAAACTAAATAAATCTTCAATTATCATAGTGAAAGATTTTTTTTTTATTTCTATGTGTACAGAGTATGGGAAAGTTAATATATTAATAGAACACTTTTATGTCTTGCCATCTCTCATCTACCACTTGACATTTTGTTGCTATAGTTAGGAAGTTTAAGCCACAGTATTCTTCTTAAATTATGTATTAAATAATTACTTATACCATATACCCTAAAGGTAGCATAAGGAACTTAAAAAGACAATAAAAAAAATAAAAACTTAAATTACATTAACTTTAAGCATTTCGCTTTATTAATTTTTTACCATAATTTACTGTCATAAACTATATACATCATAACTAAACATTTTTAAGTATGCTGTACACTGGCATTATGTAATTTCCTAATGTTATGGAACCATCATCACTATCCCACTTTCAGAATTTTTCATTATCCTAAACAGAAACTCTGTACTCATCAAGCAATAATTCCCCTTCTTTTCCCTAAGCCCATGATAACTTCTATTTTCTGTCTCTATGAATTAGTTTATTCTACATACTTCATAAAAATGAAATCATAAAATATTTGTCCTTTTGTGTCTGGATTATTTTACTTAATGCTTTCAAGATTTATCCACATTGTATCTTGACTCAGGATTTCGTTCCATTTTAGGGATGTTTAATATTTTCTTGTACATATTCATCACATTTATTTATCCATTTAATTGTTGATGGTCATTTGAGTTGTTTCTACCTTTTGGCTTCTGTGAATAATGCCACCATGAACACTGTTGTTAAAGTACTTCTTTGAATCCCTGTTTTCAATTCTTTGGAGTATATTCCTAGAAGTGGAATCACTAGATCATATGGTAATTCTATGTTTAACTTTTTAGAAGCCGCCTAACCTTTTCTCCCAAAGCCATATTATTTTACATGCTTACCAGCAATACACAAGGTTTTTAATTTCTCCACACCCTTCCTAAGACTTGCTATTCTGTTTATATTAATTTTTTAAAATAGCCTAGTTAATGGAAGTGAAATGATATCTCATTATGCTTATGATTTACATTTTTCATAATTCATGTTGGGTATCTTTTTATGTGCTTTTTGCTCATTTGTGTATCTTCTGTGAAGAGATGTCCATTTAAGTATTTGTCCATTTTTGAACTGGGTTGGTTTGTTTTTTATTGTTGAATTTTACATATTCTGGATATTAATCTTTTACAAAATATATGTTTTTGCATACATTTGCTCCTATTCTGAGTTAACAATTTATTCTGACATCCCTTGATGCACATGTTTTTAATTTTAGTGAAATCTAGTTTAAACATGGGCATGGTAGCTCATGCCTGTAATTCCAGCACTTGGGAGGCCAAGGCAGGATTGGCCGAGTTTGAGGCCAGCCTGGGCCACATAGTGATTTCAAGGCCAGCCTGCACTACCAAGCAAGACCCAGTCTCAAAAAAAAAAAAAAAAGAAAAAAGAAAGAAAGAAAGAAAGAAAGAAAGAAAGAAAGAAAGAAAGAAAGAAAAAAGAAAAAAAAACCTGGTTTAACTATTATTTTGTTCTTCAGTTTTCAGTAATACTAATGTTCATTTATTGATGTGTACATGTAGTTTTTATAGAAGGTATCTTGTTAGAAGAGTAGAAATTCAGCATTATGGAGGTTGACATTTGTCTCCTCACGCAATTATTCTCATTGTGTTCAATACATTGTCATTCATGTCCCTATAGGTGGATTTTTGGATCGAATTACTGAAATTTTATTTTACATCACATACATTGTAGAACAAATGACCGCTGAAAATGTCTTGCACAGGCAATTCAAGGGAAGATAAGATTAATAATGCAAGCTAAAAGTAAAAATAGGAGCAATACAGAGCAACTCCCTATCTTGCGGGTGTGCTTCTTCAGTGCGGAACCCTCCCGTCCTGCCATGGTGGGGATTGTGCTTCTTCTTAGCTCACATTAATGACTCTATTATCCAACTTTAAATGTTTATTTTTATTCATTTCAATATTGGTGACCTTTGTAGATGTTTCCTCTTGATTTTTGACGGCCTTTCTCATTAGAACCTTGAGTCCTCTTGGAAATCTAAAGTAACAACTTCCTTTTTAAGCAGGAGTTAACTTTCTTGCCACAAGATCGCCATCTGAAACATCCCTGAGCACCTTTTATTTTTATTTTTTTTACCTTTCCAGATTACCACATCTGTGTAACACTCTCATGTGATGGGAGCATTCTGTTTTGTGTAGTGGACTGCTGGTATCTTGAATAATTTAATTCCAGAACTGAGCTTCAACCAGGTCACTCATTTTCATACTACATGCATGCATACTACATGACTCATTCTTTAGTGACAATAAATCTGATTCTTGGCTTTGTTGAATTTTATGCGTTTTTTAAATTTATGATGTTTCCATTTTTCTGTCAGTCTTTGGCCTCATGTAATTCTGGATACCATTACCCACCACTCTAATTTCTCTCTTAACAACAGTCAAACTTTCCTGACCCTTTTTTGGTGCTAATCTTAGAGTTTTTCCATGTTCAATCCTTGATCCTATTAAATAAACCAGGTTCTTATAAACAGAGACACTTGCTCACTCAGGATCAAATAAAACAAAGTGCTATATGTATCATAAAACATAAACATTTGCCTATGCCTTTGGGGAACCCTAGTACATCTCTGGTATCTTGTGAACCTGTGACATTGTCCAAAGGTGCAACTTGAAAAATGAGGTATTTGGACTTCTGGTTCCCACTCAGGAACGTAGGTAGCTAGATGGAATACCATCCCCATCCCTTAAATAAAAATATAGCTATGCAAATTGCAAGTTTGAGCCCAACAAACAACAGATTTCAAAGCAACTCTCTACATGAAAGCTACGCATAGCATTGCGTCTGTTGAATAAACGGGATGCAAACTTTTGTTTATATAGGATACATGCAGTTAAATCCTAGTATGAAGAATTTACTTGTGACAGATATAAATTGGTGGAGGCTGAAGGTGGGCTAGTAGCAGGGCATAGAGCCCCAAAACGTCTGGAAGTTATGGAAATTCACACTCTTGCAGCCTTTTTCTCCATGTACCATAGCAGGTGCTCGCAAAAAAAGATTGGTAAGAATTCTGAGAATGTGCCCTCAAAGTGCACTCCTCAAGGATGGGAAGAGCTGTTGCCATGAAAGAAACACAAAACTGTATCAGAACACTTCCCTGCTTTCTCCTGAAGAACAAAAATCTTTATATGGAGGATAAATGGAGAGAAGTTTTGACAAACATTAATATCTTTATGAAGACCAAGTATAGCTGGGCATGGAATTAGAAAAGCTCTCTGTTTCTGGGAAAGAGAAAGCATGAGTGCTGGGCTGAGAAACACACCTTGGAGCAGGGGCATGAACACTAAGAAGTCTACATCTTGACCTGAGGGACTTGTTTCTACTTACATCTGAGGATTCCCTAATCATCAAACCAAACAGCGTTGAGTAGTAACAAACATCAAAGTAAACCCAAGAAAATTTCCAGAGTGTAAGATATACCAGCCCCTACCTAAACCCAAGGTATTGCTAGGTAATCTGTAGTGCCCAGAAAGTAACCATAGCAACAACACATCTAGAATCCCGTACAATTTCTGAGCAGATTAATTTGACTTTCTGTGCAAAAGGTTTAGCAAAAGGTCAGCCATGTCCATTTTCAGTCATATAAACATTACTCTGCTGTTCAATATGATGTGGTACTTTAAGCCCACACAAAACATAATTGGATATTTGTCTTTCAAAGAAAAGTAAGCAAAAATAATTCACTACCAAGAGCCAAAGCAACCAGGCATATACTCAGTGAATAGGACTTTGTAACTCTCTAGATGAGCATATAAACTTATAATGATGAATATGCTAAAAGATCTAAAGCAGAGTTTGACAAACTTTTTGTCTGAAGACCCAAATAGTAAATATTTTAGGTTTTATAGGTCACATATGATCTCTTTTACAAATTCTTCTTTTGTAGAAAAGTTTTAAGACATCTTTATAAAAGTAACAACCATTGAAGTTCATTGAAGTCCAAAGGACACACAAAAATAGACCACTAGTTAGATCTTGTCTATATGCCATAGTTTGGTGACCTCTGTTCTAGTAGAAAAGGTGAACAACATGTTGAATCTGGTACTAATTTCAGTAGGAAAATATATAGTATTAGAAAGAAGTAAATGGAAGTTACAGAAATTAGAAAAGGTAAGGTCACCGTAAGAGATGAAGAATGCGTTTAAATGGGCTTATTAGTGTCCATGACAGTGGAAGCAAAGAATCAATGAATCTGATGATAGGTCATAGAATTGACAAGATTTAAAACATAAAAAGAAGAGTAAAAATACTTAAATAAAACACAAAAGAACAAAAATCAAGCCAGTGCAAAACTCCCTAGAACATTCAAGCCATGCAGTATAGCATCAGTCTAACAAATGTGTAAACTGAAATGCCAAAAACAGAAGAGGTAGAGAATCAGACAAAAGAAATAATCAAAGAAATAATGGCCAGAAACTCCCCAAATTTCCTAACAAATATAAAACAGATACAAGAAGTACACAGGACAACAAGCAATGTAAATACAGCAAACCCAACCCAAACAAACCTACAAAGCACAAACAAACAGAAAACCAAACAAAATCTAAGCCCTACACTTACACTCAAATTACTGAAAAAATGAAGCATCTTGCTCAAAGCATTGAGAAATTTGGAGGGAGAAGATGCAATATTTGTGCCAACTGGCTAGTGGAAAAGGAACAGATGACTTTTGAATGGACTTTTGGATTAGGAAGGGCAACAGCACATATATATGTATATATATCTATATCTATATATATATATAGATATATATATATGTGATCTTTTAACTCAAAATTGCTTTACAATTTCCCATTGTTTCACGTTTGCACCATATTTTTTAGTTAACCCAATATGTAAATTTCAAGTGTTTTCCAATATTTATGTTATGTCTGAATTTCACCTACCCTGAGTTTTTACTTATAATTCCTTCTTGAATAAGTGAAATAGATCTCTAGTTCTAGGAAATGGTGGTATAGTTTCTGAACTTTGACATATCTGAGAATGTCATTGTTTCCCTTTGCCTATATAAATAAATAACTTAGGTGGGTATAGACTTTTTGGTTCAAACATTTCCCAGCAACTGATACTAATCTATGTAACTTCTGAAGTTTAATGTTAAAGGTGTCTTTCTTGGCAAGTAATTTACTTATTTCCACCTAGATTCTTAGCAGAGGTTTTCATATTTCACATACAAGAAGCCATTTCTCTTTCCTTCAAGGTCTTGGCTCAGACCTCCTTAATGTGTTTTTAGAGCATTTAGTAGTTACCTTTATTGCATGATTGCAATACCTTTGTGTAGTAATTGCCTGCTTTTACATCTAGGTTACCACAATTGACACAATGTTCTTTTAAGATAGTACTATGTCTTGGTCCTCTCTATTCCTAACTTTTAGCACACTGCATTCACAAAACATTTGGTGAATAAATGAGTGAGCTGACACAGCATTTAGGACTGAAATTTTATCAGGATATATCAAAGTATTTGTCTTCTGTTCTTTAATACATTGCAAAACTCAGGTCCTTTTTATTTATAACAAAGTTATTACCCTGGATCAAAGCATTATTTCAGATCTTCTGACATATTTTTGGCTACATTGCTGTACCATTTATCCTTATCTCTTGTTCAGGAAGAAGTTAAAATGTGATCTTGCCATTATTTCACCTAATGGTTTTCAGCTATTTGTTCTTTTCACTCACATGCTGAGGTTTTTTTACATTTTTATTCTAATCATTGACTTAATACGCTGAAGTATGGATTTCATCCTTATATCCAAATAACATTTTAATTATGCTATTGCATGTTGTATCCTTACATCCTTAACTTACCCAAATTTGTTTCTATTTTTCTCTGCCTCTAGGTCCCTCTTTATCTTAATCTAATATCATGTTTCATATTTCATCTTATTTGTTCATACAAAATAAAGAACAGATTTATTTCATGTACTTTTACTTCTAGTAAACCATTTTCCAAAATGTTCACATTCTTTACATTTCTAGGACTCTTCTTTATACAACATAATCTTTTCAAAGGGATACTTTGTCATGTGTTTTCCCATTCCAAATCTCATGTGACCCTTATTAATTGGAATGGGTAGATTCTTGGTGCTTCTTATTATTATCTATGTGATTATTATTATTTACTTAGCATAGATATTAAGCTGGAAGACAAATAGAAATATACATTTCACAGGTAACTTTTTAGCTTGACATTTATCAACTTTGATACTGTGGGTGTTTGGGTGAGGTGAGATCCATACATTTTCTGCCTTACTTTTACTGCTTGTTTCATGATGAAAAAGAGAATTCTTGATTAATCAGAAACTGTATTGGTATTTCCTTGGTACAAATCATGGATGAAAAATTAAACCTCCAAGGAGAATCAAGCATATTCACATGCTTGGATATAGAGCATCATATCTATCCACTCTTAATGGGCTATTGTTGTTATTCTCCAAATGTAGATTGCTCTAGAACAGGTATAAAAGTACAACTGTGGCATTGGAACAGCAGGTAATATATAATAGAGTTACTGTCCAATTCAGTAGTAAGTACCATAAGTAGATAGCTTTCTTAATTCCTTTCCGGTAACCAAGTTGGCTTGTCTTCAAACAAGAAGGTGTATGTTTATTTTAGTTCTACTATTATTGAAACTGGTGTAAAATTCTATCAAATTCTGGTGCTAAGCTTCTTTCAACAGAGTTATAGCTATTCTTACAGTGCCTTTGTGTGAAGTAGAAAACTGTATTCTTCTGGGAAGACTCAGACTGAAGGGAACGATTTTTGGCAAGTGAGCATAGCCTGCTCAGTCACACATGGTGGCCCCAGTCATCTGCCCTGACTTCTGTATCTTAAGGCATTATAAGTGCTCATATTTTTATGATTTTTCATAGGCATTTTGGGTGAGGAGTCTGATACACAACTGCTATTCAATTTGTCATCTTAAACCAAAAGTCAGCCATATTCTATTAATAGTAATATCTTGGGCCAGGGATTTAGCTCAGTGATATAAGCACATGCCTGGCAAGTGCAAGGTCGTGAGTTCCATCCCTGGTACCAAAAAAAAAAAAAGTAATATCTTACATCAAAGATTTGACAGAAATCATACCTGACATTCCAAACTGTGGCAAGTATTTATATTATTTTGGCAAGTTATCTTATGTCTAACCTTATAGTCAGAGCTTTCAATAAAATACTAAAGTTTTTAAAATGGGTACCAAAATTTTTTTTATTTAAATAAGCCTTTGATTCCCTGTTTTCTTCGCACCTCACCTCAATATGAATGCTACATCACTGTCAGTTGACCAGGGGTGTATATAAACATTAAGAAAAATTGGAGTGAATTTATGTCATTCTTTTAAAGGATTATTCCGCAATTTAAATACCTAAACTCTATCCCTAAATTCATTAACTATACCATCTTAACAGATGGTATAGTTCTAAAACAATCATAATTACTATAGAAAAAAGAAACTGTATGACCCCATGTTACCAAAACAACGCCATCCAGCATTTATTCATATGTGAAATGCACAGCCCCTTCTCTTCAAGCTAGAAAATCACAGGAATGAAAGGAGAAAAATAGTTAAGAAATTTGTATATTTATATATTTCTGTTGTCCTTATCAAAGCTTTTATCCATATTTCAAAGTGCCTGTACATAAAGCCTTAGTTTCAGTATGTTGTTAAATTCTACAGTTTTAATCAGAAAACTTGAAAGCAGCTTCTTCAATTCACTCAAAAGTAGTGCCAAATAAACTCTACATCATTCAAATCAAAAGTAACTGCTCTGCGACAGATATTGTCAAGAGAATACAAAGCAAGCCAGATATCTAACAAATGCCCATTGTTTAAAATATACAAAGAACACTTAAAACTCAACAGTCAGAAGATAACCAACCAATTTAAAAAATGAGCCAAAGACATTTCTGGATCCCTGTCCCAAAAGATACATAGATAACAAGCACATGAAAGGATATTTTACTCCATATGTCATCATGAAATTACAAATTGAAATGATTAGATACCATTACACACTCATTAGAGTGGCCAAACCCAGAACTCTGAGAAAACCAAATGCTGGCAAAGACTAGGAATAGTAGGAATTCTCATGCATTGCTAGTAGGAGTGTAAAATGGTATAGCCACTTTGAAAAACAGTTTGACAGTTTCTTAAAAACTAAACATATCCTTACCACATAATCCAGCAATCTATTTCTTTGTATTTACCTAACAGAACTAAAAATTCACTTCCACACAAAATCAGCACATCAGTATTCACAGCAGCTTTCTTAATGGCAATGTTGGTAATGGGGAAAGCTTGGTGAGTAGGGACAGAGGCTTTAAAACTCATCTACAAAAAGGAGTGTGTTGTCACTGTACTTTCATGTTAAAATCAATTACTTATTTTACAAGAAGACTGTTTAATTTGCCCAAATGTTAGGTACAAGAAGTGTTTGTTTAAAAAAAAAAGATCAATTGAATTGTATGTTTTGACTCTGGGTTTTAAAACTACACTCAGGGGCTGGGGATTTAGCTCAGCAGATATAAGCGCCTGTCTTGCAAGCACATGGTTGTGAGTTCAATCCCCGGTACCAATAAAAAAAATTAAATTAAATTAAATTAAACCCAATGTTCAAGTCAACTAGGCAGGATATTCTACTTGGATTTATTGGCCTTAAAAAAAAACTGTAAACTTCAATAGATTGGAAATACAAGGAAAAACTGGAAAAGCCAGAATCTAATCCTCTTGCTCTAATAGAAAAAGATATCTCTCATGGTATCTGTCTAAAATTTTCATCTCAGAGAATATCCAAGCATAGCTAAGAAATGGAATAATAAGGATGCTTTAATTTGTGGCAAAATTTCTAATAGTTTGTTTCATTTAGCAACCATTCAACTTTAGGAAGTAACTCTTTTGAAAAGTATTAGTAGTTGTGGGGAAAATACCTGTAGAGGTAGTGTCAAACTGTGGACACTAAAGTTAAACCCTTAATCACATTCATTTGAAAGATCTGTTGAAAATACAGGTTCCTTGGCCTCACCGTAGTTTCGCGGACCAGGAATCTCCAGGTTGGCGGAACTCCTTCTTAAGCTTCTCTTGTGATTCTTGTATACTGTACACAGGGTGATGTATGACCAGATCATTTATTGTTTGGCCAAAATTCTATCCAAAATCCTCAAATGAAGTTTAAACCAGACATCTGGTTCTCTGGGGTTGCAGATGCACTTGCGGCACGGCCGGGTGGAGCGCGGCAGGATGGGGCAGGGCTTTGGCGGGCCGGTCTGGGCTTTGACGGGGCGGGCGGGGCGGGGCGGGGCTGCTCGGGGGCGGAGGCGGGGGCTGGGCGGGGTGGAGAGCCGAGCCTTGTGGGCTCCTGGCGCAGGCGCTGCCCTCTGAACTGGAACGGAAAGTGACTTCCGGTTGCCGTCACCCGGCCGGGGGCGGGCGACCTGTGGTGTGTGAGCTTGGCCGAGTCCCTGAGCTGTGAGTAAAAACTTCCTGAGCGAGTTGGTGCGTCCGAATCCGTCGAGCACGACGACAGAAGACTAGTCTGTGTGGCCGAGAGGACACGCTGGCAGTCTGGGCGCCGCAGGGAGAAACACCGAGTTGCTGCGGAGGCGGGCTGTTCGCCGAGCGGGACCAGAGGGTCGCAGTTCGCGAGGGGCCCGGAGGAGCTCTTTGGGCCGCCAGCCCGACCCCGCCTCCGCGGCCGGCGCTTCGAGGGCTGCGCCCGGCCCAGCTCCGCGGCGGCGGCTTTCGGCCCCCTAACTCGGGGGCCGCCTGACTCGGGGGCGGGAAAGGAGGGGAGCAGGCTCTGTAGTGTCGGGGTGAGCCGTGGACCCAGTCAAGATGGCCCCGACTTCCTTGCGGGAGAGAGGCTGCCACCCTGAAGCAAGTATTCTTGTGGTTACTCTGGAAAACTTCTCGATAGGTTCTTTCTGTTGTTTTTCCTACGTGGTTGCACAATTCTTTTCTGCTTTCCTGTAGGATGTCATCATAGCCCTGTCAATGAGAAGTTGGGTAACTTCCCAAAGGGTCAAGGGGGGAACGGGTAGCCGGGACGAAAGAGCAGATGCAAACCCCGCCGGCAGTGAGAACTAGACGTCGGTGAATTCCCCACTCTGGAGTGAGCTAGAAGCGAGTTACAGGCACAAAGGACTGTTCTTGTCAAGGAGTGGGAAGAAGGGGGGAAATAACCAAAGAGTTGTACGTTATTGTTATGCTGTAACAAGCAAAAGCAAAACGACTTTGTGAAAAAATGTTTTTTGCCTCACAGAAATTACTTTGAAAAGGTACCATTAGGGAGAAATGTTAGTTAAGGAGGTGAGGTGAGGTGAACTTTGAAGCAAAAGGAAATGATCTGTCTTCTTGTCGAGGTTGGAATAAACATTTAAAGGATAGCAGACAAGTTGTATTCTGTTGAAAACTTAATTTTATCCCCCTTATTTGAGAGGGATAGTTTTAAAAACTATATCAAACTTTTGGTTTAAAATGCCCAGGTTGTATCTCATATAAGAAAGGAGTCTCCACTCCAGAATTACTACAGTCTTTTCCTATGTTGTCTGGTAGTTATTTGGGGGGCTTTACTCAGTTAAATATCAAAATTATTTTTATACGCTGTATAAGATACTGGGTTTTTTTCTTTGTTTTTATGAATGAGTATCTTTTTCCCGAAATCCTTTGTCAAAATCACTTCTTTTCAAACTGTTTGGAAACTATCCTTAGTATAATAATTTCTCATATATGTATGTGTCGTTTTAGATTCATCTGTCGCTTTGATTTAAGTGTTACACACAAATATCAGTCTCTCTTCATGTTTTCAAGATTTTTTTGAATATTGCTACATTGTCTTTCACATAAAATTGAAGTAAATAATTTATATGCCATTAAAATAATCCTTACTTTAACCATTAGTCTCTAGTCCTTTGGGAATTTTAACCATTATATTACCTAATATTTTATGACTAAAGTACGGTCTCAAATGTATCCATTTACCTAGAAATGTCTCAAGTTTATCTTTCTTTATAGCTGAGTACTACTCCATTATATAAAAAACTGACATCTTTTTTATCCATAGTTTGGTTGATGGATATTTGGGTTGTTTCCAATTACAAACTGTGCTGCTATAAACATGGGTGCACATATATTCCTGTGGTATGATGTTTTTAATTCTTCTAGGAAGGTACCCAGAAGGTGAATAGCTGAGTCAAATGGGACTTATAATCCTAATTTTTTTCAGGAATCTCCACACTGATTTCCACAGTAGTTGTACCAGTCTACATTCCCACCAACAGTGGAAAAGGGTTCCTTTTTTCCCACAGTCACTCTGGCATTGGTTATTGGTTGATATCTTGATCATAGCCATTCTTTCTGGTGTGAGGTGGAATCTCAGTGTTGTTTTAATTTGCATCTTTCAAGTGACCAGTAATGTTGAACATTTTTTCATATACTTGTTTGCCGTTTGTATTTCTTCATCTGAGAAGTATGTATTCACTTACACGCTATTTTTAAATCTGGGAAGTCTGAGTTTTTGCAATTCTTTATATGTTCTAGATATTAGTGCTTTATCTGAAGGACAGTTGGCTGAAATTTTTTCCCACTCTGTGGGTTTTCTTTTCACTCTCTTGATGGTTTCTTTTGCTGTACAAAAGCTTTTTAGTAGGATGAGATAACCAGTTGTTGATTCTTTGTAGTGTATCACATGCAGTCTGTTTTGTTCATGAATTCTTCGCCTACATGGATGTCTTCAAGAGTTCTGCTTATTCTCTCTTCTAGAAGATTTATTGATCTGTCTTAATGCTTAGATCTTTGATCCATTTCAATTTTAATTTAGGGCATGGTGGTAGTCTTGGGTCTTACTTTGTCTTTGGCAGGTGGAAAGCTACTGTTTGCAGCACCATTTATTAAAGAGGATAACTTTCTTCCAGTGAATTAGTTTGGCCCCTTTATAAAAAATAAGGTGGCTCAGTATGTTTGGAGTTGTTTCTGCATCTGTTAATCTGTTTCATTGGTCCTCCGGTCTGGTTTTTTTTTTTTTTGCCAGTACCATACTGTTTTTATCACAGCAGTTTTGTAGTATAATTTCAAATCAAAGATTGTGATGCCCCCATCTTGCCTTTGTGCCCAGAATTGCCTTTTCTATTCTAGGTCACTTCTGGTTCCAAATGAATTTTGGGAATGTTTTCTCTAGTTCTGTGAGGTGTGCTAATGGTGTTTTGATTGGGATTGCATTAAATCTGCATAACAATTTTGGGAGGATGGCCTTCTCACTATGCTGGTTCTAACTATCCATGAGCAATGGATATCTTTTCATTTTCTGATATCTTCTTCAATCTTCTGAGTACTGTAATTATCAGTGCATAGATCTTTTAATTCTTCTGTTAGATTGATTCCTAAGTATTTCAATTTTTTTTTCCGATGCTATTGTGAACAGGTATAGTTTCCCTAATTTGTCTCTCAGTAAGTTCGTTGCTTGAATAAAGGAATGCTATTGGTTTTTGAGTGTTGACTTTGTTTTTTTGTTTTGTTTTTTGGTGCCTGGGATTGAACTCACAACCTCACGTTTGCCAAGCAGGCACAAGTGTTGACTTTATATCCAGCCTTACCACTGAATTTGGTTGTTAAGTCTGCAAGTCTCTTGGTGGAGTTTTTTTTTATGTAGAGTATCATGTCATCTGCAAATAATGATAATTTAACTTCTTCTTTTGCTATCTTTATTCTTTTCATTCTCTTGTCTAATTGCTCTGGCTAATGCTTCTAGAACTATAATCCAATAGGAATAGTGATAGTGGACTTCCTTGTCTTGTTCCTTATTTCAGAGCGAAAGCTTTCAGTTTTGACTATTTTATATGATGTTTATTGTTGGTTTGTCTTAGATGGCTTTTATTAGATTGAGATAAAGACCATCTGTTCCAATTTTCTGTAGGATTTTTCTGTAGGATTTTTAGACTTTTTCAAATGCTTTTTCTGTATCTGTTGAGATGACTTTGTGATTTTTGTCTTTGGCTCTGTTTATATGGTGTATTACATTTGTTGATTTGCATATGTTGAACCATTCCTGTGTCCTTGGGATGAATCCTACTTGGTCATGGTATATAATCTTGATGATTTGCCACATTCTGTTTACCAGTATCTTACTGGGGATTTCTGCATCTGCATTCGTTAGGGAGATTGGCCTGTAGTTTTCTTTTCTGGTTGGGTTCTTGTCTTTTTTGGTATGAGGTTAATATTTGCTTTCTGAAATGATTTTGGGAGTATGGCTTCCTTTTCAATTTCAGTTTAGGGTTTCAGCATTAGTGACATTAGATCTCTAAATTTCTTGTGGTATGCAGCAGTAGTACCTGGGATTTTCTATGTTGGTAAGTTTTTAATTACATTTTAAATTTCACTGATTATTGGGTTTTTATATCTTTTTGATTCAGTTTTGACGGTTTATGTGTACCTAGGAATCTGCCCATTTCTTCTGTGTCTCCCATCTTAGCAGAGTACAGTTCTCAAAGTAAATATTGATGATCTTCTGGGTTTCTACAGGATCTATTGTGATTTTGCTCTTTTCATTTCTAATTGCATACGTTGAGTCTTTTCTTCCCTTTTTTTATAAGGTTGACTAAAGGTTTGTCAATTTTATGTAATCTTTCAAAGAACCACCTCTTTGATTCTTTGTATTATTATGTTGGTCTCAATTACATTAATTTCTGTCCTATCTTTGTAATTTTTTTCTCGTACAAGCTTTGAGTTTGATTTATTTTTCTTTTCCTAGAAGTTTGACATTCAGCTTTAAGTTGTTCATTTGAGTTTCCTTATTCTGTTTTCCAGAGAATTTACTGCTATAAATTTCTCTTTTAGGATTGCTTTCATTGCATTCCATAAGTTCTAATATGTTATATCAACATTATCCTTTAATTGTAGATACTGTTTTCTTTTCTTCTTTAATTTCTTTAGTGTCCCATTGCTTATTCAGGAGGGTATTATTTAATTTCCATGTGTTTATATAGTTTTGGTGGGGTTTTGTGGGTGGCTGTTGATGTCCATTTTATTGCATTATGGTCAGATAATATGCATGGGATAATTTCAGTTTCTCTACATTTACTTATGCATGTTCTGTGGGCATGTATGTGGTCCATTTTGGAGAACATCTCACGTGCAGCTGAGAAGAATGTGTATTCTGATGTTGTGGGTGGAACACTGTAGACGTCTACTAAATCCATTTGTTCACAGGTTTGGTTTAGTTCTGATACTCATTTGTTAATTTTTTGTCTAGTTTGTCTGTTTGTTACAGTGGATTATTGAGGTCCCCCATTATAATTGTGTTAGTGCTTACTTGATTTTTAATGTCTATTTTTTTTAATGTAGTTTGGTGTACAGGTATTTGGTGCATACATATTTATGATTGTTATCTCTTTTTCTTGAGGATTTCCCTTAATAAGTATGTAGTGACCTTCTTTGTCTCTTTGATCAGTGTTGGCTTAAAGTTCACATTGTCTGCAAATAGGTTCCTGTAATATGGAATATTGTTTTACATCTTTGACTTTCTATGAATTTCTCTTTGGGTTAAATGTGTTTCTTACATGCAGCATATTGTTGGATCTTGCATCTTGATTCATTCTACCAATCTGATTCTTTTGATTGGTGAATTTATATCATTTACATTGATGGTTACAACTGATAGGTATTGGCTCATCCTTCTCTAAGTGTTTTCCTATTGTTGTTTCATTATCTTTCCCCTTTGTTTAATTGCTTGCCTTACCTGGTGACTTCTTTCTGTTGGTGGTCTTGGAATTGTAGTCTTGATTATTTCTTTCTAAAATAGCCTTCAGAAATTTTTGGAGAGCCATTTTGGTGGTCATGAATTTCTTCAGTTGTTCTTTGTCATGGAAGTATCTTATTTCTCCATTGATTTTGAAGGATAGTTTTGCAGTGTACATCAATTTGGGTTGGAGGAAGTTATGCAAACCCTAAAGGAGAACTCCAAGTTCTCTGTTATTTCAGGATTTATGTTGAGAAGTCTGCTGAGATTCTGATGGGCTTTCCTTTATTAGATGATTTGTTTCTTTTCTCTAATCACTTTTAACATTCTGTTCTTATGCTGTATTTCTGGGATTTTATATGAATTGGTATAGGCTTATTTTGGCCATGGCTATTTGGTGTTCTATATGGTTCCCTTATTTGTGTGTCCAGTTGTTTATCCTTGTTTGGAATATTTTCTGCCATTACTTCTTTGAAGATTTTTGTATATGGCATTTGTACTATCTTTGGCTTTCTCATTGACTGGTCAGTCTTACATTGTTTTCCTTTGCTTTGCAGCTGTTCAGTTGATTTTTTATGGTACCTTGCTATTTTTAATGTATCTTTGTGGTTGCTAGCCGGAATCCTGTCTTCTAGATCTGATACTTTATCCTTGTCTTATTCAGTCTGTTGCATATACTTTCAGTGAAATTGTTAATCTTCTAGATTTCTCTCTGGATCTGTTTCATGAATTCCATTTCCTTTCCATGTTGAGCATTCATGGTTTCCATTGTTTTCTAAGCTCCTGTATTTTTTAAATCTCTGTCTACTTTCATATCTTTCATTTTGATCATCATTTCTTTTTTTGGAGGTTGTTTTTTCCTGTAGCCTCATCCTTTTTTTTTTTTTTTTTTTTTTTTTTTTTTTTTTTTCATTTCTGCTACTATCATTTCAGAAATGATAGTTCCAGTGGGTGGCTTCTGATTTCTTCTATCTCATTGTGCTCTGGACTTGACCTGATTGGGCTGGAAGTCTGGGGCTGCATTTTGCTTCTGCATCTTGTCATTTTCTATTTTTTTATTTTACTTTGGTTTCTCTGTGGATACTTGGAAATTTCTTATGGTAGGTAGCTTTATCACTAATATTGATGCTTCCCTGGGAAATGTCTATTCCTCAGAGATATCTTCTTGCTATACGTGGTTCTTAGTGTTTGTGTCTAGCCCAAGAACCTACCTTCCCAATTTATTAAGGGTGACAAGTTGCTATCTGTTTGGCTCAGCACCGTGTCTTTTGATACTGGAGTATGGTGATGGTTATGACTCAGACTGTCACAATGTTGTCATACAAAGGAGACAAACTGATCAAGTGTGACATCCTGGCTAAAGTACTATAGTTAGAAATAAAAATAGCAAGCATAACCTAGCTACTGACAAACTGTGGTAACTATTAACTTGATACCTTTACTGATAGGAACTTTATGGTTATATAACAAAATAAATCCAACATATACCAGAAACACATATGCAGTGAGTATCCCATTAGTAGAATGATTTTACCCTGGGAGATGGCAGAGAGCTGTTTAAGAGGGGTCAGGTCAAAACAGAGATATAAATGAGGACAAACATTGTAGAAGCAAGGGTGGAGGGCAAAGGTTGTTCACTCAAGTTTTAGGAAACTGGAGAGCACAGGAGAGAAAGAAGAGAAAGCAAAAGAATATTGAAGCAATATAGAAATAGAAGAGACAGTGTTCACTCATATGAAAATATCATAAAATCTGTCCCATAGTTGAGGAAAGAGAAAGAAGACAAATAGAAGAAAACAAAAAGAAAGGTGGTAAGAAACCTAGTTATTCAAAACAAACAAATAAAAATGAAAAAGAAAAAGAAAAAACTCAACTAGACAGAAAAATGAAAACCAATCAAACAAACAAATAAAAAGAAAAATGATAAAATTCCTCTGGTGTCCAGGTTGTGGTTATGTTCAAGTCGGATCTCAGAAATGTGCTGTATAATCCCACCAAGTTACCAGTAGAAGTTGTGCTTGGTATGGGGCTGATCTTGGCCTCTGGATATATGGGCTGTGACTGGTCTGAAGCCAACAACATACAGGGTGTCTGCTTCTGTTTACTGTGATTATCTCTACAGTGCTGTCCCAGTTGCTGTGGTACCCATAGTTAGGGAAAGCCTAGCGTTGCTTCCAGACCTGTTTATAGTTGGCTCTTTGTGGACCTTGCACAACAGTCTGTTCCACACCACTGACTTCTCCTGCATATAGGTCTTTGGTCAGGGGGTACTACCCCTGTCCCATTTCATGCCAAAGCTGCTTGTCAGCTTATGCTACTAGACCAAAGCCACTCTGCTGGTTACAGACCAAGGTGTACACTTCCAGTCCTTTTTGTTTGGGTTAAAACTGACTTTTCATGGCCACAGAAGTGAAGTCTAGGTGGTCCCAACTCCTACCTCAACAGAATTCCCCTAACCTGCTTCCCACCTGCCAACAGACTACTATGACTCGATGGCTTTTCCCTCATTTTACTCCTGGACTTTTGGCAATTAATTGATCTGGACTGTTCTGCTGCTGGAGTTCTCCCAGCACCCTTTGACATAAAATGGCAGCACTGGCTGCATGCTTCCCTTCCTCTTGTCCATGTGACAGAGCACAGCACAAGTTTGCCTCACTCACCAACCACTGTCTCTGCCTGGAAACTTGGGAAACAGGGCTTCCTATTCTCACTGCTGCTTTGGACTTTCTCCTGCTGCGGGGGTGCTGGTCCTTCCTATCTGCAACAGGCACAACTGGGCTGCTGGCCCCGCCTTGAAAGTTTCTTTTACCATTTCTAGCTTATTAGAATTTTTACAAAGAATGCATGCTTGGATTGTGGCCAAAGTTGTTTTTTGGTAGGCATGGAAATCTGTTTAGATGGCTAGCACTTCAAGATCAGTTTTAAATAATAGATATTGAGTGTTCATTTGGAATGTGTCTCTTATTCTATTGAGACAATGTCTCACACTTTTTAAAGCTTTTTTTTTTTTTTTTTTGGTACTGGGGATTGAACTCACAAGCCTGTGCTTCCCAGGTAGGCACCGCTGTGCTGCTGAGCTACATCCCAGCCCCCAAAACTTTTTAAATAAATAATAGAATTTAAATTTTATTGTTTTACATCTATCATAACATCATAAGAGCTTTTCTTCTTTGGTCTATTAGTATGATAAATCATTTTAATACATTTTTAGTTTATAATCAAATCTAATTTGGTCATAGTATAATATTTAAGCATATATTGGTTCCTTTTTAGTAACATCTTTATTTAAAATCAGTAATTGTCAGTAATTGAAGTTTATCTTTTTCTGTTGTCAGGGTTATTCTGGTTTCTTAAAAGGTATGCTTTATAGTAAACAGCATGAAAACTGTATTCTTTGAAAAGCTGAAAGAATTCAATTGTGGTATCACCTGTGTCTGAGCAAAATGGTTCAGAATTTAAATAAAAACTCCTTAGAGTGAATCCAAATAAATGAAAGGATCAGGACACCAATAATGCTAAGAGCATGAAGAACTGCTTTACTCATCCTAGTGATTCTCCAAAATGCACACACACACACACCTCTATACCTTTTTTAAACTGTCATGGAAAAATTCTGTAGTTGCAGAGACTGCTAAGTAAAATGCGTTACTAGTCTTTCTCTCATCTTCTCTTACAAAAGAAAGGATCTTGCATCCACCTGGACAAGTTTTTCTGTACTCTGAAAGAAACCAAGAGTGAAACTCAACTAGGATAGCATCAGTTTTGCCTTGTTGCCATTAGCTTGCCAGTTTTGCTGGAAAATTTCTTAACAGGTAGTAACTAAGCCAACATTCTATTATAGCTAAATCCCACAGTGGGTTTCAAAATGAGCAGGTGAGAAAATAACACATGCTTAACAAGCTTATACTTACTAAATACAGAGGGAAGAGCACTGCAGTAGTTTAGAGCAGTGTGGTGTGTGCTGTACATATAAATGGAAGAGGGCCGGTTCTAAGAAATACATCTAACCAAAGCCCGCCTTTTTATGTTGCTAATAATCTGTTACTACATTGGTAATAGGGTTAAATAATCTTTGGTAGAATTATTAACTTTTATAAATGATTAAACTTTCAAGAATATGACTATAGGTAAGTAATATAACTTAGCAGTATATATCTGTGAACTATGAAGGATACCTTTGGACACTAGTAGTGTTGTTTTCAGTGGGATGTAGGCATTATATAAATGCCTATATATTTGATTATGTTAGATTATGGTTGATTAGTGTAGCAAAAATAATTACTGACATGAATGGGGCCTACTCTTTAATGAAGATTTTGTACTTTTTTTTTTTTTTTTTTTGGTGCTGGGATTGAACTCACGATGTCACATTTACCAAGCAGGCACTTATGCTGCTGAGCTAAATCCTTGGCCCTAGATTTTGTACTTTTAAATATCATATCCTTTATACAAAAGTTAATGTCCATTAACTTAACTTTTGTATAATGGGTCAATAGAAAGTCTGTTAATATAAACCTTCACTACTCTGATGCAATGTTAGCTAATTAGACATTACTATTTATGCTTTTTTGTTTTTTAACACCTTACAAGCATAAATACTACTGTACAGTTTTAACTCATGTGTTTTCAGTTATGTCAAGCCAAATTTTAGTTCCTGTAGGATTTATTCTGTGGGTGCCGTTTCTGCCCTGCTGCCATGATTTTGAGACATGAGTAAAGGAAGAGAGGAAGCTATTAAAGTAGATAACAAAAATCTTCAGAATCAGAATTAAGAATTATGTGAACAGCCTTTCAGGTGAGTGAGTAGTTAATTAATATGCAGAGTCTTTTAATCTAGGTGCAGTATTTGACACCTCTTCAAGTAAGTTGAGGGGAATTGAAACAGGCAAGAATAACAGTCTCTTTACAACTGAAAACAAGCCTTTCAGACTTAGGTTGTATGTTTGTCAATTTTTAGTCTCTAGTCCAGGGATGGCAAGCCTTTTAGAGCTTTCAGTGACACAGCTCACTGTGGCATGCATGCCATAAGTTTGCCACCACTGGTGTAGTCTATTGAAAGATTTTAAATTGTGGTAGAATGCATGTAATAAAATTTACCATCTTACCCTTTCATAAGTGGATAGTTCTATAGTATTGCACAGTCATGTGTAACCAAAGATTTTTTTTTTTCTTTTAGGGAAAGAGTTTGGGTAAATATATTGTATATTATCTTTCAGATAAAATTTAAACTTTTCATGTAATTACCTCATGATAATTACTATTAACTATTGGTTAAGCAAACTATTTAATAAATTAACTCATGGGAAAATATGTTTGCCAATTACCTGGTCTTTCTTTTACCATCAGAGACAAACTATAATAATTATCAGTATATGTGAGAAAAATAAACAGTTTGAGTATCAATAATCTGCAGCAGCTTTTACTTATGGCCAAACTTTTTCTTTAAAAAAAGTCTACTGAAAATAGGTTAACAGTAAAACAGTTTGACTTTTAAGTTATTATAGTAAGGAATTACTAGAAATCGAATGAACTAAAAAAAACCTAATATGATTTCCATTTTACTGGTAACTTAGAAAGTTAAATCCTTAAAGTATTTGTAATAAAGTGAAATACAGCGAATTGTTCTTTGGGCAGCAGAATACACAATAGTTTTGTTGTGAAATATCACTTGCTGAAAGGACAGAAATCAAGGATTTATGTCTCTTCAAGACAAAAAGATGTATTTTAAATTGCTTGAAGACCCAGTCAGCAAATCAGCTCTTACCTGGGGATATTTAAATGGTTTTACTATTCATAACTACTTATTGTATAGCATTTACTATAATTTTATGACCTCATAATTTGGTGTGTTTGTATCGATACTAGTATTTCTCAAATTTTAAAAGTATTACTTATTTCTGGTAAAATTTCACAAATCATTGATTGTAAGACTGTTCTACTCCTCTATACCTTCCACATTTTCCCCTAGTCCTGGGATTAAACCCAGAGCCTTCATACTGAACTATATGCCCAGCCCATTTATTTATTTAGAGATAAGGTCTGAGTTTCCCAGGTTGGGTTGGTATTGTACTTGGAATCCTGCCTCAGTCTCCGAGAGTGCTAGAATTGTAGGCGACACCACCATGCCCACCTGATGCAGATTTTTACTTGGAGTTTCCTCATTCATGAATATTATACAGCACACTGATTTATCTGATTTATAAAAACATTAACATTAGCCATTTTAAATTATATAATCAAGGCCTCCTCTGTTAACATGGCCTCCTCTGTTAACATGGCCTGTACTTAGAGGCAAAGATATCCCTTGCTATGATTTATATCTGTGTGTTCCCACGAGCTTCCTGTGTTCATAAGCAGGGCTTTTGAAAGGTGTGAGGATCATGAGGGCACTATAACTGACTGTGCTGTTAGGAGGGAGAGTCTGACCAGGAGAGCCAGGTTACTGGGGGCATGACCTGAAAGAGCGTATCTCCTGTCCTGGTTTCTGACTTCACTCTTTGCCTCCTGGCTGCCATGATGTGATCAGTTTTGCCTCCCCTGTACCCTTCTGCTATGCCATCCTGCATTGGGGCCAACATCCTGTGGATGGATGACATGAGCCAAAATAAACCTCTCTTCCTTTAAGTTGTGGCTTTCAGGAATTGTGTTCCAGCAGCAAGAAAATGACTAAGACACTCCTTAAAGATAACTGATGTGTCTGAGCATAGCTAATTGAGCAGTAACATGTTAATGTTTACCCACAGAGAGTTAGAACATCACATGCCCATTTCCCTTTTGATAATACTGTTTAATTATGCACTTAACCCCACAGCATTTGATAAATAACCTGGGAAGTACAGTCATACACTGCATGATGAAGCAGTGAGTGATGGACTCTGTATACTGCAGTGGTTATACCATAAAACTTAGATGTACAGTAGGCTACCCCGTATATTTGTTTAAGTGTAATGGGACAAAATCTCCTAAAATGACACGTTTCTCAGAATACATCATCATGGTTAAGTGATGAATGCCTGTACTATCAGAAAAACATAGAAGTGGGGGAGACACTGAGACTCACAGGTATTGTATTTGTTAGTGAAATATTTTAATCTCTTGGGAACAGAAAGTTTCACCAAGTTCTGACATCCAGCAAAGTGAATGACTGGGGAGCTCGGGGTTTGATCAGTAGAACGGTCTTACCTTAAAGTGGAAAATGATTCGCCCAAAATTAAGAGTGACATTCTCTTCCATTGCCTTTCTTCAGGTATGAAAGCAAGGTTTTTGAATGTTTGGAGGTCTGTCTTAACCATCCAAGACATATGATGTCTTATTTATGTGTGTGTAATGATAGGAACTGATTTTCTGCTTTTTGTAAGTAAGAATGTAAATATGCAGTTAATATATGAAAAATATAAGATGTTTCTCTAATTTATTCATATCTTCTTTTGCTAAAGTGACAAGTTTTCTGAAGTATAATATGCATTCTTGTTATTATTCATGTCCCTCAAGAGCTTGGGAAAGACTGATGGCTTTCTTTTCTAGGGTAGAGTGGAAGGGTAGCAGTTATTCAAGGTAATTTCCCTTCCCCATCCTGAAACTGCTTTAGATTTTAATTGGTCTCTTACCACAAGTGTGAACCCTAGCAAAACATTTACCCAGAAGTAGAATAGGCACAGCATAGGGGAAATCCAGTGGAGGGGCCTTTCTCACCTCCCAAATCACCCGTACTTACCGCATGAAAAAGGACATCTTGAAAACTTACAAATCATCCTGGGGTAGAGATGGCAAAATCTTATTTTTAAACCTGTGAGTTTCTTCAGATTTATAATCCCAATATATATAACTGATCATAGCTCACTGTTATGATTGAACTAGGCTATTGACAGTAGAATATTGTTTGATTTCTGTTTTCCTAGTCTCAGTGGAGCTCTTGGAGTACCACTACTGTCCCTTAATTACTACTTTATCCAGAACTGCTTAACTATTACTGCTGGCTTCAAGACAGCAAGTTTAATTAAAGATACTGTGTCTATGAAATAAGGAGAGAAGTTCATTTTAGAATGATAGGAAAGTAGGGAAAATTAAAGTACCAGTTTAGAAGATGCAGCATCCAGACAGTAGGAATTCCACAAAAGAAAACAAAGAAAAAAGGAACTCCTAGAATATTTCAGCAACAAGAATTGACAGCTGAATTTTCAGATTGAAAGGGTACACCAAACACCCATTGTAATGTATAGAAATTTTAGAAGACTGGACAAAAGAAGAGAAACACGTTAGTTTTGAGGGAGGGAAAAATGGATTAATACAGTTCATCAGGGAATAAAATGGGTCTGGACTTCACCAAAAACAAATGGAAACTAGAAAACAGTATAGTAAAGGTTTCAAAATTCTAAGGAAAAGGTAACTTCCCACCTACCACTCAATCTGCCCAAATTTTGAGTTCTGTCTGATGGCAAAGATTTTAATTATGCAAGGTTACAAAAATGTTACTTAGGTTTTTTTTAGTTTTTGTTTTTGTTTTTGTTTTTGTTTTGTACCGGGGATTGAACTCAGGACCTCACACTTGCCAAGGGCTTACACCACTGAGCTGAATCTACAGCCCAAAAACATTACTTTGTAAGCACTTTTTCTCAGCAAGTTTCTGAATATTTGGTGCATCAAGTGGAGATGTAAAATAAAAAAGAATTGGGATCCTGAAAAATAAGGAATTTAAGTTAGAAAAAGAGAGTAAGAGAGAAAGAGATTAAGAGAGATCCTTCAAGATGAAAGAAAGTCCCAGAATGAAAGCTTTCTATCCAAGCAGACAGTTTGCATTAGTCTGAAAGCCCAAGAAAAGATTCTTAGCTGGGTGGCTGGTACCCACCTGTAATCCTAGCATTTAGGGTAGCTGAGGCAGGAGGATTGCAAGTTTCTGCCAAACCTGGACAGTTTAGCAATTTAGTAAGACCCTGTTTCAAAACGGAAAATAGAAAAAAGGTTGGGGTATAGCACAATGTGAAAGCCCTGAGTTAAGTCTTCAGTACTATAAAAAGAGAAGGAGAAGGGAGGGAGAGGGACAGATTCTTCTAAGAAGATGAAATTGATAGAAGGCCTGAAGTATCTGAATATTGAGATATATTAGTGGTTTGGGGAAGTACACAAACAAGAATTTTTTCATGGAAAAAGTTTTTCAGGAGAGAATAAGCAACCAGCGAATATTATATGGCTCAGCAGAGAACAGGAAAAAATATTAAGAATGTACAGTAAAAGCCAAATGCTAATTAACTGAAAATAGGATATAAGCATATTGGAAAAATGGAAAGAGTAGGATGTAGGAGGTATTTAAAGACCACTGAATTCTTATTTTGCATAGTGGAAAGACAAAACTGGAAAATCAATAGTGGCAGTATTACATATTGCTTAGAAATAAATACAAAAAAGAATCAACCAAAAGTTGTTGCCAATGTGAAGCAGGAAATGGGGAGAGGAAACCAGCACTATTTTTCTTGAGCCTTTTTGGAGCTATTTAACTCTAAGATAAAGATATATAGCTTTGATAAAAATATCAGAACTTAATTAGGAGTAAAAGAGCTAAAGATTGTGTTTTCATTATCAGACCTGGATTTACCTGGTTCATCCATTTTCTAATTCTGTGATTTTAGGCAACTTACTTACCTTTTGGAAGTTCAGTGTCATGTACAAAAGGAAGACAGTATCTGTTCCTGTTGAGAGATTTAAAGTGAGGTGGTTTATGTAAAACACCTGGCAAGCAGGTGTCAGTTTCTATCCCTGTCCATAGGTTCCCATGAAGAAATAGGGAACCAACCCTTTCCTCAAAGCTGGGATGCTTACCATTTAAATAGAAGTCGATTGACCATCTACCTGTTCCATGGCTGTGTATCTCTGGATTGAAGGCATGTCAGTGGGATCTGTGTCCTCTCTTAATTATCTATAGATAGTTTGAGAATTTAAAAAGAATTGAGAGAATTAAATATTGATAAACGAACATTAAGTTAAAAGGGTCTTGATGGCGGAAAGAGTATGGTCACCCTCAAATTTCTTCACAAAAATGCCACTGATAATGAAAACATTTGTCATATACACTGATGATTTAATGGAATTTCATGAGACCAAGATCAGTAAAAGCGCTGTTGTTCTGGGCCACTTGCCAAAGTATTAAAATAAATTATTATTCTCTCTCTGCCTCTCTCCTCTCTCCCTCTCTTTCTCTTTCTGTCAAAGTCTTCTACCTTAGCAACTGCTATTTTTGTTTTCTATACTTCTGGAACAATTCAAAAGGCAGTTCACTGTAGGAGCCATTTTGTGAAAGCCTATTTCCCTGCTTTGGTATACATTTGTATAGTGTTTCACAGTGCTTTCCCAACTATGACTTGATCCTCTACAAAAATTTTAAACCTTTCACATTTCTCTCCATAAAATTATGATTCAAAAAGTCTTGAACAGGGTTTGCTGATCTATGTTTTAAAGCCATGCTGGGTGATCCTAATGTACTCACTAAATGGGAACCAGTATTCTATAGTATGATACTATTTCAATTATGCTAAACTGGGACCCATGAATTGAAGTCCATGGAAAGAATACATGACTGTTCACTTCTAACCAGTATATGTCTACCCTGGACATATGTTCCACAGTATAGCTCTTGATTTTATATTTGGTCAACCTGGCTTTAATTCAGATACTCTATAAATTTTCAGAGAAATTAATACACTTCACATGAAATATAGTCTAGCTCAAAATCGTTTGGAATCTTTATAACATCTGTTAAATTTTTTCCAAAGACAAAAGAAAGTGAAATAGCACATCAAAAACTTTAGTCAACTCTTCCCCCCCAAGTAGGGTGGTATAACAGGTGTTAGAATTTGCTAAATTTGAATCTCTACATTTAAGAAAAACTGCTGTGGCCCCTAAAAAGTGTGGAAAGTTGGGTTAATTTTGAAACAGATGAAAATTTGAAAGGTTGTCAGACTACCCAGGGGATTTTTGGGGGGTCTTCTCTCTAGGAATATTCAACAGTTGGGAGTATGTTGCCCAGTATAAAAATACTGAATTTAGTTTTAAACTTACATTATACATTTAAAGTCACACCCTAAACATCTTGGGAATGACTAGAAATAGAGATGTGGAACTCTTTGAGACCTTATTTATTTTCTCATTGGCATTCTCACAATTATTTCTAATAAAACAAGTTGTGACTTGCGAACATTTGCACAACAGCCTGTAGGTGTCCTCAGGGAAATTAAAAGCAGAGGTATGAAGAGCTGTGCCAATGGTTTAGAGCATAGAGTACAACTTCATAATTATGAGGCTTTTGCCTGTTCCTATTTATCAGTGGTAATATTCTCAAGGCTAACTGACTGCTCAGCAGTTTAAACTGTAATTTAAAGAGAAAATAAGCCTTTCATGCAAAAATCATCTCTTTACTAAAATTTCACCTTCTCGTTATAGATGAGCTCTCATATTCTTTCTTCATTTTATGTTGATACAGTAAGTGATTCAAGGATATTGGAGGGACAACTAATCTGGTAACAGTTGGAGAGAGTAAGATTTTAACTTCTCTTTCAACTTTGCCCCTTTATAAATCTCATGTAGCCTGTAACATCCTTTTTATTATTCTTACATTTTGGGGAATCTTTTTTAAGATTACTAAAAAGAAAAAAAGGTGGAAGGGGCCTTAGACTTTTCTGATTAAAACCAGAAGATAGATACAAACTCTACTATTCTTGAAAAGTAATTACTAATACTACTTTATATTTTTAAATTTGATAAGAGTCAAAGAAGAAAGAGACTTAAGAGTCACACATTCAAGCACCCTGGTAGACTTATTTTTTCTGGTTATTTAATAGTGTGAAAGGTTAGCAGACCAGATCATTAGATTACATTCCTAGTTAGTTTAGTTGATAGTGTCTTTTATGTAAGATATAAGATAACACACTATGATGCTGCATTTTACACATTTTCTAGTTTTTATTCTGACATCGTTAGAGAGATAATAGCTGACCTCCCCCTTTTTTTTAAGAAAAAAGAGTGTACATGTTGTGACACAAGGTACTGCCCATCTCTTTCCATTGTTTCTTGCAAAAATACACCTTTTTCTGCATTTTGGCCTGTCTGACCATCTAGGAAAATAGTAGTATTAAAAAAATTCAAAGCAAACTTCAAGAACACAATAAATATTTACCTTTCTTTAATTCCTGCAAGGTTATCAGTCAATTGTTTTTTTTTTTCCACTGTCTCTTCTGACACTTTTGTGTTAAATTCAATTCATTACCCTCCTACTCCCCTACCAGTATCTTTTATTTTCCTATGTCTATCACCACTTTTTCCTAATGTTTTGAAAAATGACTGGCAGACCATCTGCAACAGAATCTCCTTGGACACTTTGCTTATTAAAATGCAGGTTCTAAGGCCCCTTTTTAGGCTAATTGATTCATAATCACAGGTACCTGGATATGCCTTTTTGTCTATTACTGAGAGCCATTTGGCCACAAGACCCTTTTAATTCTTTGAAATGTCTCTTGAATCCATTCATCTTTTATTTCCCCTGCTTTTCTTTCAAGCCTTCACCTTCACCTAGGATACAGCAATAGCATCCAGTCTATTTGCTTTTTATTTTTTAACTGTAATTTCCATTTTTTTCAGAAGATAGTTTTTAAAATGAGTTTGCCTTACTAAATTATAAACTGTAATTGAAGAAAAAGTCAGAGACTATGACTGACTTTTTGCCAGGTAGAAGAACAGCACCTATTATGTGTTTAGCTCTGAACTAGTCTTGGGTATTTGCCAGTCAGGACATAGCGCTTTTCTTCTTTTAGAGAGTCGCAAAACAGTGGCTTACCAAGACAATTTTTGTTCTGAATTCAAGGTGTAGTTTGTTCAGAGCTGATCTGGCAGATCCACAATGTCAAAGACCTGTGTTTCTTCATTCTTGTCATTTCACTATCCCTAAAATGTTGGTGTCACCATGGTTTTGTAAGTAACTTAATACTCTTGGAAGTTACATCCCTTTGCCAGTGACCAAAATATACAATCACACTAGCTGAAAAATCAGAGATCTTTACATTTTAAGAAAAGAATAAATATTAAGGAACAAATAAAATATATTATTCACATCTGGTTCACTTAATCTTCACAACTGCAAGCTTTGAAATGAGTAATATGAAACCTAATGCTCAAAGAAGCTAAATAATAGAAAATTGCAAACCTGAAATCTTAAAGTTTTTTCACTCTGCTTACTAATGTTTATAAAGAAATATATAAAATCTTATTGAATGAATCTAGTAATTTTCACAGTACTGTAGTTACATATTTTTACAAACATCACACTGTCTTCTAGAATGTTCCACATAAATTTAAAAATTTTTTTAATTTTAAAGGATTATAAAAATACTGAATTTCAAAATTAGATGATAGGAAATTAACAGTGGTTATTATATTGCATATTACTATCTACAAAATAGTTATTCAGATTACCAGATACAGGCATGCAGAATTGATCAATATAAACACTAAATGCTCCTTTCAATGAATTAATAGAATTAGTAGTATGAGTTTTAGCTATCTTGTATGTGTGTGTGTATATATATATATTTTTTTTCCCCCTTCCTCCTCTTCTCCTTTATTCTACCCCAGTTGTTCTTTTCTTTTGAGCAATTTCTTTCCTTTTCACAACATCTGTTGTACTTTTTGGATCCTATTTACTCTTTCAGTTTTTTATCCATGTTTATAGTAGCACAATTAGTAATAACTGAATCTTGGAAACAATCCAAATGCCCATTAACCAAAGAATGGATAAAAAAGATGTGGTATTTTTATACAATGGAGTACTACTCAGCTATAAAGAAAAATAAACTCAAGGCTTTTATAGGTAAATGGATGCAACTAGAGACCATACTCACAAGTGAAATAAATCAGACTTACATGTGTAAACATATCTCCCTAGGTCCATGTATTTATTCCTTACTTTTTCCGTTCTGGAATGAAATTGCATATTGAACAGTTTATAATGAAGACCTACTTTGTAATAAACTAAGCAAAATGGCTATTTCTTTTAAGTCTATTACATCATTTAGGAAAAAGAATAAGTTACTGTATTTGTGCAGGAAAAGCACCCATGCTCTGTATTTGTTTAACAGTGTTGTACAATCATAAAGTTGCAGATTATATCATTCCAAGAAAAAAAGGTGAAAATTAAGGGTATAGAACTTGTTCTTTATTTTCACCCCTAATTGGTTTTTTGCTGTGTTTGTTTTTGTTTGTTTGTTTATTTTGTGGTCATGTAGTTTGATCCTGGGCCCTTGCACATGCTAGACAATAATTCCAACAGTTATACTCCGACCCTTAAAGTTTCTGTTTTTTTTTTTTACCACCCTTACTTGTTTTTAAGCATCATGGAAAAAATACTGACGAGTCAATCATTTCTATGGTAAACATCATTATTATACCTGATAATAGTCTGTTTTACAGGGTTGTCCTAATCAGGAAAATCAACTGAACAATTCATAAGAAGTACATATGATCTAGGCTTGCTTTAGTGAAGAACTGGTATTACTTAACACTAAAAACATTTTTATAGCAGAGGGAAACCTGTTTTATAAAGAATGACTGCGATTTGATAATGAAGTAAGAGCAATGCCTTAGGTCATTCCTACTCATACTTCAAAACACATTCAAATATTACCTGCCTTTCAGCCTTATTCTGAACTTTATAAATACATGTGACCACTTACCTCATCAAACTCTATTGACATTTGGATCTCTTAAGATACTCATCTATGCTTTAAGTTGTAGCTAATAGTACCTTCATGAGGGTAGATTTCATGTCTGTCTTGTTCTTCATCAGTAGTAGTACCCTGCACATCTTTGCATATGTTGGCATTCAATAAGTGTTTTGTCTAATAAATATATGTATCATCCTTTGGAACTAACTTTAATGAACAATCCTTGAACTAAGAATTTTTAAGATTTAGTCCAGTTCATAACACAACCATGTAGCTATAGGTAAATCATTTAAGCTGTCTGAATCTTTTTGGCAAGTGGGACTATTATTAATAGGAAGTGAAGAATTGGTGAAAGTATTTTGTTAAGAAACATAACTATAAAGTAGTACTATCTCTTACTCCTGTGCTACAACCCCATATGATTCTTTTCCCAGAATAAGTGAGCAAAAAAAATTTTTTTTTATCTAATTGAATAGTAATGGGATATATTTTCTTGTACTATAGCAAACTATATTTTCTTAATCGTAAGCAAACTTTTACCCCAACAGTTGACATACCTTTGTTGGGACCAGGAAACTACTAAAGAAAGGAAAATCATCTCCAAGTACAGACTGCCTCTGGTCTATCCCAGTGAAAGAGGAAGAGGCATGCTGCCCAGGGATTTTCTTGGTGTTTCCCCCTGGGCAAACACAACAATCACTAGACTAAAGAAATGGAATGAGAATCTGCTATCCTCTGTTTTGCTTTCTTGGTGAAACTACCTATACTCTGGGTGTAAAAGGAAAAAAAAAATTACTACTAGAGCAAAAAAGGTGGGTAAGGATCCAGTGGGTTATGGTGGGGAGGGAGTATGCATCTAGCTAGCCCAGCTCCCTTCTAGGACATTAGAATATCTTAATGTTTTCCTTACGTAGTGGGACGAAACCAGCAAAGCAAACCAAGAAATAAAGTAAAAACTACCTAGACCAGTGTTCCTAAGGCAGAGGTTGCTCTAACTTTTACCTGGATTTGAGGAATGAGAATTGCCATGCTACTTTGATTTGAATATTTAAATACAAAGCTTTTCCATGGAGCCTGGCAAATTTTATAGAAAGCTTACCAAAATGTAATTGAAACATAACTACCTCCATTGTGAAATTAATTTTATACTTAACAAATGCTTAAAAAGTAGATGAACAAGTAGCTTTAAAGTTCAGGGTGTTAATGGTTGAAATTGGTCCAATTTAATTAGCTGTATCTCAGAGACTTTCATTTTTCTCTGGTGAGTATCAGTGATCTAATTCATTATCTTCTTGATTGTGAAATTAGAAGTAAGTTTGTTTGTTTGTTAATTTATTTATTTATTTGAATCAACAAAAACTTACTTTTCAGCATCCATTCTTATTTCAGAAACTAGTATGTGTATATGTGGAATTTACTTAGCAGCTCCTCTTAGTGACATTTGTATGGTCTAATTCAAGGATCTGAAGTAAAGGTTCCACATGACTTACTTGCATATGATGCAGCTATTTTTAATGCCACATTTACATTTTTAAAAACAAGAATGTACCTTTTTGATGGACTAGACATTCATTTTTAACTCACAGACTCAAGAAATAAAGAACAAGGAATTTCCTTAGAAATTGAGTCTATTCATTTTGTACTAGAGAGAAAGAATTGGGTACAAAAGATTTAGTGGTGTTTAATTAAGGGTCAGTCAGTAGTATAACAAACTATGAAACTACATGGAGTTTCAGTTCAAACCTCTGATTAGTCCCAGATTTCAAAATAAAGGTGTATTTTATGTTGATAGTTTGCCAGCATGTACAGCTTTTAAAGATAACAAATAAATTAGCCACTTCAAGCATCTAATTTCTGCTTCAGTATATTTCATCTTCTCTTTCCTGCTTTATGTACTTATTTTTAATCTTTTAGATACTTTTATAAATACTTTCTTGATGAGAAGGTGTCTAAAGTACTCAAAGCAACACTCAGTATTAATGCTAGTTACTTGTATTTCCATATTATCTATGGCTAGTCAAGTTCCAGCCATGTTAATTATCCTCATAGAATTCTATGTTTTTTATCTATCAGGCCACAGCAGTGGGAACTGACTCCCAAACTGGAATGGCTAAAATAATTACGATTTCTTTAGTTCTTCAGAAATTAAATATACTATGATCCTTGTAACAAAACCAACTATTTTTTAATTAAGCCTGGTAAATGACTTAAAAATGGATTGAAGTGAAAGACTTTGGCTTTAGGAATGAAGTATTTCTTGTACATATGTATTTAAAAGATCATTGTGAGAGTTTGGCAGGGGCAGCTCAGTGATAGAGCATGCAGTTAGCATGTACAAGGCCTTGGATTCAATCCTAGCATACAAAAAAAAAGAAAAAAGTTGAGATTTACGGTTACTTGTTTTTCAGCAAGAGTGCCAAAGCCATTTAGTGAGAAAAGAACAACACTTTCAACAAATGGCACTCACACAAAGAAATGAACCTGAACCTATTTCATATCATATACAAAATTAACTCAATGTGGATCAAAGATCAAATGTAAACAGTAAAATTATAAAACTCCTGAAAATAGATGAAAATCTTTATGACCTTGAGTGAGGCAATTGCTTAGCTACAGCACCAAAAGTAAGTTAAAGAAAGAAAGGAAAAATATAGGTAAAGTGACTTCATCAAAATGAAACATGCTACAGGTCAAAGGACACTATCAAGAAAGTAATAACTTTTTATCAGCTGTAACAATCTCCACATGAGAACATGGACTCTGAAAGAATCTGAGAAGATGAAGCATAAGAAGCAATCCCTGGTGCAGAGCTCTAATAGTTCCTATCTCATGTATGTGAAATGATCAGGATATTATAAAATCAGCATAGTCTTTCGCCATATACAAACAATAGTTTGTGTGTTAGCTGATTCATACCTACACCTAACCTACAGAAGAGCCAGGCTTATAGGAGGATGTTCCTTCAGGAGGAAACAGCACTAAAATTATCCTGAGTCAAGACAAAATAAATTTGGATATTTTTAAGAGAGAAAAAGGAAATTAAAAAAAAAATACAGAATGGAAGAAAAAATTTCAAATCATGTATTTGATAAGGACTTAGTTTCTAGCATGTATAAAGAATTCTTACAACTTAACAATAAAAGGGCAACCCAATTTAAAAATGGGCTAAGGATTTGAATAGATATTTTCCCAAAGGTATATAGATGGCCAATGAACGCATGACATGATGCTAAACATGAGTCATTAGGGAAATATAAATTAAAATTACAGTTTGGTACCACTTCATGCCCACCAGACAGCTATGATTTTTTAAAAGTGGACTATAAGAAGTATTCATGAGGGTGTGACAAATTGAAACCATTGTTCCTTACTAGTGAAAATGTGAAATGGAACAGCTACAATGGAAACAGGCCAGCAGTCCCTCAAAAAATTAAACAAAATAACCGTGTGATCCAGTTCAACTCTTAGAACTGAACACATGTGTTCACATAGAATCATGTAAACAAATGTTCACTGTAGCTTCTTTATTCATCATAGCCAAAAAGTAGAAGCAACCTACATGTCCAAGAAATAGGTAAACAAAATGTACATCAGTACAATGGAATGTTATTCAGCTATAAAAAGGAATGAATTACTGTTACAGCTACAATTTGGGTAAACCTGAAAAATATTATTTTGTGTGAAAGAAGCCACGTAGGCCAAATATTATATGATTCCATGTATAAGATATGTCAAAAAGAAGCAAATTCACAGAGAAAGAAACATTACTACTGGCCGCTAAAAGATGGGGTAAGAAAAGGGAATTGGTACTTTTAATGGGTTCAGTTTCTTTGTGATGTAGTAAAGATTCTGAAACAATGATTGTTACAAAATGTAATGAAATTATTAAAAAGTACTAGAGTGTACATTTTAAAATGAATTTTATTTTATATGAATGGTGTGTTGTGGTGGATTGACAACTGGCAGTGAACTTGTAACACCCAGCTGAACTGAATCATTATGGTGCTATGTGTGGATGGCCCACCTGAGGATTGTTGCCAACATACAAAGGAGAACTGGAAAGGAAGAAGTGTGTTGTTGGTTGTCTGTGGTGGTGTTGGGTCTCCTGTTGCTGTGGGTTCTCCTGAAAGAACTTGTCAGTCTTTTTTACTGGTATGAACTTGGCTGTTCTCATCATCAAAGGGACTCAGGGCATTGTTGCTGAGAATGGCTGCGGTTCACTTTGGGGGAGCTCTGGTCTTTACCACTCCTTGGTTCTGGAGGGGAAGATGGTGTGCAGTTCAGTCTCCAGGAGAAGCTTGTCAGGCTGGCTTCCTAAAATGAACTCAGCTATTCTCATCATCAGAGAAGCTCAGGACCGCATTGTCACAAGGATTGCTGAGGTACTTCTGAGGAAAGCACTGTCCTTATTTTGATTGCTGCTTGTTGACTGCAGTGTGTAGAACCCTCACTCTGCTGGCACAGATCTTTCACCCCACTGGCATAGAATTTCTAGCTTCCACCATTACCTTTGGGCCCTCCCAGTGCGGATACATGAAATAGACTTGCATGAGTCCTTGTCCTGGGCTCTAGGTCTTCTGTTGGATTCATGCAGGGCATTGTCATGAGACCCAGGCCTTAGCTGGATTCTTAGGGTCTTAGTGTGGACAGATTTCCAGCAGTCTTTTGTATTTGACTCTGGGTGATTATTATAAAATAATACTATAAACTATGTGTCCTGTATGTAATTGTTTTCCTTGCAATTCCTGACTACAACATGTCAATTAAAAATACTAGTGTTTTTGAAAGAAACACTGTGTACCCACAATTCAAATGAAAGGTGTTATATTATGTTAAAGACTGAGATTATGAAAGATTTTTCAAAAGGTGAAATAATTTGGTACCTCTATAACCAGTAAAGAACTTTGTCAATTCTGTAACTTCTAGAGATTAAAGAGAAAAGTCTGTATTGTGATTTTCGTGCTGAAGAAATATCAGAACAACCAGCTGCTCAGAGCCAAGGAATGTGGTTGGTGGATATATTATGCAAACTGAGATGATAGAGACAAATTAACTAGTCTGAACAAATCAAATATATTTCAGAAACAGCAGGGAAGTTAGAAAACTAATATATAGTGGGGAGGAGTAGGACTGAAAGGATGTGATTTTTCTTTTGTAATGTGCATTCTAACAGCAGTTCTCCCTAGATTTTGTGCTAAAATAAGAGCACTTTCACACATTTTAATTGCTCTGTGATAACAACAGTGTGAACTCCATCCCAAACATTTATTATCTGTTTAATTTTGCCCTAATTTCAGTGTAGCAACAATTCACCTTATAAATGGGTATAACTGTCCATTTAGTAAAAAGAAATCCCTTCCCACATTGCTAATTGTGTTGTATGTTTGTATAATAAAGTATTAATAATAGAATGCCCTTCTGTATTTCTCAATTTTTAGGTTACATAGATAAATTGCCATTCTCAAAGTAGCATTTGTATAAGCTGGAACCCTCTTTTGGAATATTAGTTAAGGATAAAGATAGATATCGTAATATTTTTTTAATCAAGATTTTAGATCTGTTATACCTTTATAAACTTTTATAGAACTTGACACTGTAATATTAATGTAAAACCTTATAGGACTATCTTTTTTAAGTGCATTTTAAATGAAATTTATGTAACTTAGTAACTATTCAATTGTTATGATTGTCTTACAGACCTGTCATTTACTCCATCTTTTATAGTGATGCTACAGGACAAAGAGGAATGGATAAAAACATTGGTGAACAACTCAATAAAGCATATGAAGCCTTCCGACAGGCATGCATGGATAGAGATACTGCAGTAAAAGAATTACAGCAAAAGGTATGTGGTTCTTTCAAAAGTTGTTCTTCATCCTAGTAAGCAGAATCTGAGAGAGCCTTTTGCAACTGAATCATGTTGATAACAGGGGAAAGAAACTCCCAACCAACTAGATGTCTGGTATGGGTTTGTGTTCTCTAAAATTGAAGCGTGAATTTTAGGAACAGCAAAGATTAACAGCAGAATATATTTATTAAGAGAAAGAAGGCTTCTGTCTCAGCAAGAGACTAATCCCAAGTGGGTTGCAAAAGACATTGTCTTTTCTAGGAACTTCTATAGAGTAAAACCACAAAGTGAGGCAGGTCTAAGGCGTGAACATGTGGGAACTCACAAGGTACGCATATGGTGATACAGAACTGTGGCCAACCAATAAGACTAATTGTTCAGGTACAATTGATTAAATTGGGGACAGATGGGGAAGCCAGTCACCTAGCAAGTGGGCATGCATAAAGAGCAATGACTCTTTCTGTAGAGGGTTGCATTAGTGATTCCTGGCTTCCTCAGGGTGATAGAAACCTATTTAGAATATCATCAGTCCCTGATATTTAGCCTTAGGAAGTACGCAGGTGCATTTGTTTGTTCTTTTGTCTTGAGGTCTGGCCCACAGCAGGAGGTGTCTGTTTCCCCCACAGTTGCAAGGCATCTGGTCTCCTGCACTGGCCCCTTGGAGGCCCTAGCCCTGTCTGCCTATATTTCTAAGTAACTCAGTTACCTATATCAATGTTATAGTATTAAAAACTGGAGAATTATAGTTATTAAAACACACAAATGTATTAATGGATGGAAACTTGATATTTTTATTTGGCCTTTAAAAGAAAGGGAATTGTTGACTTGATAAGACTCATTTTAAGTTGATTGTGTTTAGGAAAGATATGAATGATATTTTCTGTATAGCTTTTAAATATCAGTGTTTACTTTGTGTATAAGGAGGAAATAAATGGAAAAACAATTGATTTTATGGCAGACTAAAAGAAATATCACTGACTGAGCTAATTTACTTTTTGGCTCCTTTTTTATTATTTGGCTGGCATGAAGACTACAGATCTTAAAATATCTTAGTATTATATTTCTATTTAATTTATGATAGTTTTCCATTATTTATGACAAAATATTGTAGTGAATTCTGCATGACTTATTAAAAGTTTCAGCTTTTAAAAATTATTCCTGGGCCGGGGATTTAGCTCAGTGGCTTAAGTGCCTGCCTGGCAAGCGCAAGGTCATGAGTTCGATCGCTGGTACCAAGAAAAAAAAATTATTCTTGTGTATATAACATTTCTGTTTAGTGTTTTCAGTGCCCACCAAAGGAAAGTAAGTTGGGAGATGACAGTTATTGGATCTAGTAGTTTCTAAGCACGTGTCTTTTATTGGTCTATGATGAGACCTTTATTGATCTGCAACAAAATGAGAGACATAGGGATGATGCAATGAACTTCTCATAGTATCAACTTTATTCCACTTAAAATTCTGTCTTCTCAGATAATTTGCCCCATGTGTCCATATTATTAAAGATTAGAATTTTTTAACATACTCATCTGTAAAATGAGAGGGTTGTTTCTTTGTTTATTATCATTACTTGATAGTGTTTTAGGGCTCCCCATTTCCACCCACACATTCTGTAATTCTTTACAACTGGCAGGACTCAGCATACAAACACACTTATTGCTAAGATTTGTTACAGTGCCATGGTAAACATATATAAACAGATCATTCATGGGAAAAGACATCAGTAGAGTCTGGAGGAAACTATTTTTAGTCTTATGCTGGACTTTTAGTTCAGCTTCATACATTATGCCACATGTGGAAAACATAAGGAACTCCATTTGAGCATGAAAATTAAGGGTTTTAGCAGGGCATGGGGGCTCATGCCTATATTCCCAGCACTCCAGAGGCTGAGGCAGGAGGATCCTTCTGGGCTACAAAGTGAGCTCAAGGCCTGCCTGAACTGTGTAGTGAGACCCTGTCTCAAAAAAAAAAAAAAAAAAGTTCAGGGTTTTGTTTAGTTGTTTTTTTTTTTTTAATAGAAATAGATCAAAAGCTGGTTGGTTGCATAGGCATACTGTGTCAACCAAAATTTCAAACTTAGAAAAAAACCAGATTCATCCTAAATCTCATTGTACAAGTCTAAGTAGGTTGGCACAGCAGTTACAGCCTTATCACTTAGGAAATGTTTTCAAAAGCCAAGTTAGTACAATCTATTCAAGGACAAAGTTGACAAATAGGCCTTCCTGAAGATAACAGCCAGAGCCCTATTAGGTTAAATTATTCCTCCACTGGCATTTGAAAGTATCAGGATCTTTGTGATTCTCCTCTTGTTTTACAAACTACTTCATTCTTTTGTTAATAACTGGGTTTGTGGGCTACTTCATTAGAGATGGGTAGGAGGAAGAAGGCCATGATATGACAGAGCTTTTGAGATCACTCAATTTTGAATTTTAATTTCTTTTTATTTCCAGTTCAGATTTAAGGCATAATCACTTTTGTTTAAAAAAGAAAAACAAAATAATACTTAGCTATTATTTTTGCTAAACAAAAATAATACTTAGCTTTTATTTTCCGTGTTTTGTATTTAGATTCATTAAAAAAAGAAACCTTGACAGTTCCGTTATGGAAAGTTTAGGAAACAGTTAGAAAAGTAAATCATTTAGATTTTCTCAGGTTAAAGCAGAAACAGGAATTTTTCTTAACTCCTACTCTTCTCCCATGGCCCAGTGGTAATCAATTGGTAATTCAGTATGTTATCTGCATTAGAAGAAGCCTTTGTTCATATTAGCATATATCCCAAAAAAAGAAAAGTAAAGATTTTGTATATTTAGTTTTCGTGGTTTTTTGTTTTTTTTTTTGGTACTGGGGATTGAACTCATGACCTCGTGCTTGCCAGGCAGGCACTTAAGCCACTGAGCTAAATCCCCAGCCTATATATTTAGTTTTCAAAGTTAGTATATATTGATAGATTTATCTTAAAAAAAAAAAAACCACTTATCAAGTTCCTAATATGTACTGGGCCCTTTATCAAGTTTTTAGAACACTAAGAACAAAACATCATTTATACCTTTAACGAAATTTTGAAAGTTCAAATGGGTAATAAAATAGATTATCTTATTATATAATGAAAAATAAAAAGATCATTGGATAGTGTGATAGTGTAACAAGTATTACAGTAAAGATTAGTGGGTCAGGTCATGAGCTCAGTATGAATTGGCATTTTTGCTAAGATTAGCAAAGCTTAGCAAACTATAGAAGAGTCCTACAAGTAAAGTGAACAATATATATTAAAAACTAAGAATCAGAAGAATGTATGATACATTGGGTATACCATGAAGTGTTCCTGTGGCTCCAAAAAGAATCACAGAATGTTGTAGGAAAAGAAGCTGCAAAGATTGATGATGGCCCAAGTGTAAAGTGTTCGGCTAAGTAGTTTGTACCGTAGTTATTAAAGGATTAATATATGCTTTAGAAAAATTATATAAAGATAGGTAAGATACAGAACAATGTAGAATTCAATTCAAGAAACATTAAGAATATATTTTATGCTAGGCAATGTTATAAAAGCAAGGAATATAAAAATATATGGTAGCTATCCATTTGCACTTTATATATTCTTATATGTGTATCAATATATGTACAATATTCATATGTAACTATTTGCACTTTATATATTCTTATATGTGTATCAATATATGTACAATATTCATATGTAACTATCTACTATAACTGTATATTCATAATATGTTTTTTATATATGTAATATATCAATTTTAAAGAAAAAATGGCGATCATTTCACACAATCAAATAAAGACCTATATTAAGCATTAGGCATGAATTAGGGATTTTTTAATAACATTTCCTAGTTAGACTATGTAAGTTAAAGGAATATTTGAAGGATAGATGGGATGGTGTGGTAAAAGGAAAGGAAGAAGGCCAACCACTTGGCCCCGAGAGACTTGGAACAAAGATAAAGCAGTTGAGAGGCACAGGAGAAAGAACACAGAGAACACTAACATTTTAAAGAATAGACATCCAAAAGGGAATTATTAAGGAGACAAAAAAAAAGGACAGAGAAAGCCAGTAAAATTAGGGACAGCAGGTCAGCTAATAGGCCTCTAGAAATACAGAATATAGGTTACAAATTGACTTCGAACAAGGAAAGAAGTACCTGTTCCCCGCTCAGGACTAGAGGGAACAAGGAAAAGAAACCAAAAAAAATCCAAAACAGACAAACAACAACAACAACAACAACAAAAACACATGAAGATAAGCTTGTAGATCACAGGAGTTAGTAGCAGAGATTTAGAGGGTTTGTCACCTAAGAATCCATTTTTTCCATGAAGTGTAAGGTAAAATTACCTAATGAAGGAAGTGATCTGTAGAATATTTTGAGGGCAATTGTTAAATAATTGAAATATCTTCAGATAAAAAAATGGGAAAAGAAAAATGTTGCATTTAGCTTAAATCATTTTTTTGTGTGTGTTGTCAGTTTTTGGTAATATCAGTTCATGCATTTATTGGTCATTATTTTTAGTGGCTATCTTGATATAGACTTGGATAAATCCAAATCCAAGATTAGGAGATTAAGGAGTCATAAGTAAAAAATAATGAAGCCAGACAGGGTGGCACATGCCTGTGATCACCACACGCCGGAGTCTGAGCCAGGAGGATCACAGTGAGTTCAAGGCAATTTGGACTATGTAGTGGGTTGAAGGCCATCCTCCAGTGCAAACTTAGTGAAAATGTGGCTCCAAAAATGAAAAAAGGGTAAGAGGACCATAAAGTGATGTTCTATATCTGATTTATCCCCAGAAGACTCCTGTGTTCAGAGGTGGGACTTTCTGAAGGCTATGACATCTGGAGGGCACTGTACTCCACTGTTGAGTTCGTTAGCTCAGTGTCCTATTAGAGGAGGCAGGTCTGGTTGGAAGAAGTGGATCACTTGAGCATGTGGCCTGGAAGGGTACCTCAGTCCGCCAGACCTTTCTGACCCTGCCTCTTTTGCTCTCTTTGCCTCCTTGCTGTCATGAGTTAGCAGCTTTCTTTCCTCTGCCATGCCCCTCTGCTGTATTTCTGCATTGTGTTGGAGTCAACCAATCAAGAAATGAAACCTCTGAAACTGTAAACCAAAATAAATCCTTCTTCCTTTAAGTTGTGTCTATTAGTTATTTTGTCCCAGTGACAAAAAGCTGACTAACATAGATGGCTACAAAGTGCATATAAAAATTATTCAAAGTATGTACTTTGAGATATAAACTGAATTAACAGAAGCCAATCTAGGACAAAATTAAGATCAAAGCAAGGTTTATGATTGAAGTTTCCATAAGGTGTGAAATTAGTTTAGAAATAAAAGAAAGTAATTATTTGATGATTAGGATCCTCTGTCTTCATAATGTCATAAATGTACGTAGATAGAATGGGGTTGAGGAAGTCAGGTCTAGTTTGTGACTAGTGCACTTCTAGAATGATGCTAGGAATAGTGACATTTAGAGACACTGTGTGTGAAAGGAAGAACCAAAATTCTTTTTTTTTAATCAGCTTATATTTGTAATGCATAATAGTAGCATTCATTTGTAGAAATTGGTACATATATGTAACATATCTTGATCATTTTTGAAACCTCCGTCTCCTTCATTACCCCCCCCCGCAGTCCAAATCAGCATCTCCAAAAAGTCTACTTTCTTCTTTTCCACCATTTCTTCCTTGTTTTACTTGTTTATTTATATTTTAGGTTTCTCATATAAGATAATGTGGGAAAAAAAGATAAACAATGTGATACTTAGCTTTTTGTGTCTAACTTATTACAGTTAACATTATGGTCTGAAGTTGCATCCATTTGCCTTTTTTTTTTTTTTTAAATGACATGATTTCCTTCTTTATGACTAAATAATATTCCATTGTGTTTATATACCACATTTGCTGTATCCACTTATGTTTTGTTGTGTATTTAAACTGTTTTCACAGCTAAGCAGTTGTGAATTGAGCTATTATAAATTTGCGTATGCATGGGTTACTATATGTCTGTAATAATATCTTTCATGCTTTCGGGAAAATACCCAAGAATGGTATAGCTAGGTCAAATGGAATTTCTTTTTGTAGTTTCTTTTTATTATTATTATTATTTTTTTTTTTTTTTTTGGTACCAGGTATCAAACTCATGGCCTTGCCCTTGCCAGGCAGGTGCTAATGCTGCTGAACAAAATCCCCAACCCCTTTTTTTTTAGTTTTTAAGGACTCTCCATACTGATTTGTGTAGCGGTTGTACTAGTTCATATACCCGTCAAACATTGTAATTGAGTTCCTTTTTTCCCCATATCCATAGTAGCATTTGTTTGTTTTTGTGTCCTTCATGATAGCCAATCTGACTGGGGTCAAATGGAATCTCAAAGTTGTTTTGATTTGTATATCTCCAATGGCTAAAGATACTGAGTATATTTTCATGTTTTTACAGGCCATTTGTACTTTTTTTTTTTATTTAAAAGAGAATAAAACAAAAGGGGCAGTACAGAGCAGATCAGAAGAGGACAACATAGGCAACACAGTACTTTACATTAAGTCAACTGGACATCAACAGTATCTAACATCATATCTCTTACTCTGCTATAGTTGAGCATAGTTTCAATTACAATAATATCAAACATAACACAATAGTATAAAGCCATGCATATAGTGAAAGAATTCCAGGGCTTTCTGAA
>PVJX010003828.1:0-102888 GCA_004027295.1 Dolichotis patagonum
GATCCTCTCCCTCCATACCGGCCTAGGGTCCTCTCCTCTCCGCTTCCGCAGGTGACTGCATCTTGCCATCGCTAGACCAGGAAAATTGCACAGGGCTGATAGGAGGCCTTTGCTACGCTCATGCTGGAGTCTTGTTTTTGAATTCTTTGTCCCCACACAGGTCATCTGCCAGGGTTCTAGTGCTGTGTGAGCCCAGGGTCTTTCTTCATCTCCTGCCTAGCCTTTTTGGTCTGTGGATATTATCCGTGTCTTCCCATCCTCTGAAAGACTCCATGGAGTTTTCCCGTATCTGAAAACTGCCAGAGTAATAAAATCCAAAATGTAGAATAGATACTGTAATAACGAAAGGGAAAGAAAGTGCTCTAAAGGGTGTAACTGTATGCATATTTAAGTGTGCAAGATAGACAACCATAGTACTAAGTTTTTGTTAATTTATCAAACAGAATAGTTTGTACTATCATTGTTTGATTGTCCACTTTTTATGCTTTGATTTTGTTACTTGAACAACTACTTCTAAGATAACAATGTGTAATATATCAACCAGTGATTTCTTACTGTTTTTTTAAGTTCTATATTATTTCCACCCTTTTTTCTGTTTTTCTTTCTTCCTCTAAATAAAAAAAATAAAAAATTAAATAAATTAATTAAAAATTTATTTAAAAATAAATTTAAAAATTTATTTAAATTAATTAAATAAATTTAATTAATTAAATAAAATAATTAAATAAATTAAATAAAGGTTGACCTCCTAACCCCTAGATCTGTAATCCTTACCACTTTTGAGGCAGGTGATCATGAAGACTATCTTTCTCTTCATATTACAATAAAGTTTTCGTGTTATTTTGGAAAAAAAAAAAAAAAAGAATGATGCGCTTTCACATGGAAAGTGCCAGACAGAGTCATTCCTGGTACATCCCACCCAACCTGAACACAGCCATGGGAGATGAGGGTGGGCTCAGGGGACCTCTTCAATGCATCGCTTCCACATCATGCCAGATCAGACTGCCTGGTGCCCCGGAGCCCACCGATCTGTGCCCAAGAGGCAGAGAACAGCCTGTGACTGTCCCTCCGGATCTCATCTGTAATCCTTTCTCGGGATTGCTGGGGACTTCCCTGGACCATTCCAGTCAATCTTGCTTGTGTTCTTTGTTAGAGTTGCAGGTCACCGTGTAAGTCTCCAGAGGAACATGATCTATGTTCCTCTTGATTTTTCTACCTAACCTTATGAGCCTGACAACTGATTGTCCCAAAGTGACAGAAGATAAAAATTAAATTGAATTAATTGAATTAAACATGTGACTCTTGTTGCACATTAGTAAGGTATTCAGACTGTTCATTTTGTGACTCTCTCCCTGCTGCATGCGTTCCTTCCTCCCTCCCATTTCTTCTTTCTTTGCTCTCTCCTTCTGTACTCCCTCTTTCATTCCTTCCTCTTCACAATTAAATGGTATTTATGAGACAGGCGCTGAGAGAAGAAACCATTGCAATATAGCACAAGGCAATGAATGCTATGATAGGAGTAAGCACAAGCTGACAATTCAGACACTTTTTCTCTCTCTTTGCAGTACTGGGGATTGAACCCAGGAGCTTCACACTGAGGCGTATCTTCAGCCTCTTTTGTATTTTTAGGCAAGATCTCCCTAACTCAAAACTTGTGCAGTGTAGTGAATTGACAACTTGTGGTCAACTTGTAACACCAGCTAAACCGATTCAGTGTGGTGCTGGGTGTGGAGAGCCCACCTGAGGATTTTTGCCAACATAGAAAGGAGAACTGGAGAGGAAGATGGGGTGGTGTTGGTTCCCTTGGTTGTTGTTGGTTCTCCTGTTGCCGTTCGTTCTTTTGGAGAAGCTTGTCGAGCTTCTTTACTGTTATGAATTTGGCTGTTCTCATTGTGAGAGGAGCTCAGGACCTTGTTGTGGCTGAGAATGACTGCAGTTCTCTTTGGGGGAGCTATGTCTTTACTGCTTCCTGGTTCTGGAGGGGAAGATGCGTGCTGTTGAATCTCCAAGAGAAGCTTGCCACACTGGCTTCCTGATGTGAACTCATTGTTAGAGGAGCTCAAGACCTCTTTGTTGCTGAGGATGGCTGTGGTACTTTTGTAGGGAGCCCTGGTCCTTACTTTGAGTGTTGCTTCCTGGCTCTAGTGCAGAACGCTCAGCGTACTAGCACAGATCCTTCATTCCACTGGCAGAGGCTTTCTGGCTTCCACCACTGACCTTTGGACCTTCCCAGAGCAGATCTGTGAAACAGACTTGTATGAGACATTATCCTGGGCTCTAAGTCTTCAGCTGGACTCATGCAGGACATTGCTGTTGGATCCAGACCCTCAGCTGAGTTTTCTGGAGTCTTTAGTGTGTGAAAAGATTCCCTGCACTTTTCGTGTTTGACTCTGTGGGTGATTATTATAAAATAATTCCATAAATTATGTGTCCTGTATCAAATTGTTTTCCTTGCAAAACCTCGGCTACAGCACGCAGACTGGGCCTGAACTTGAAATCAGTCTTTAACCTCCTAGAAGAATGAGATTATAAGCCTGTGTTATCATGGTGTATATCCTCATATGTTTTGAGGTTAAAAAAAGTTCATTCTACAACCAAATGAAGTGTAATTACCTTTTGAAATCATCATAGATAATTTATCTTAAATAATTTACAACCTCTGGCTCATTTGTTAATTATATTTACAATCTGATTGGATTAAGTTATTCTAAATGCAAATCAATTGCTAGGTAACAAAATTAATGCATTCATATATATTCACATGCACATATCCATATATATATATATGCATGCATTCTAATATTTTTAAAACAATGCATGTGTTTACCCTAATATTTAAAAAGGAATCACACCATCTCAACATTTCTACACAGAGACGATTGTGAATGAGGGACTATGTATTTTCTCTTGGAAGGTCAACACCGTGGCCTCAGTGATCATTACAATGACTCAATGTGCTATTTATTAAATGGCTCCAAATTCTGAAAGCATAGACAAGGTGTACTCATCGGCAATCAGAAATTTGGGGCATTTTAAGGTCATTTCATGGCACAGGAAGACATTCTGGGTGATGGAATTTTTAGTCTTAGCCTTCTACACTGCCCATCCATAAAGCAAAAGAAGAATGTGTGTGTGTGTGTGTGTGTGTGTGTGTGTGTGTGTGTTGATGACTTTTGTTTTCTTTTCACTATCATTGTTTTATTTTAAAGTTCATTCATGCCCTATAGAGCTATATACAAAATGGTTATTGACTTACCTAAATGACCCTGTGACTTCCAGCCAAAAGACAATCCCTGCATTTTCTGAGCTTATTGATTTCTTCTCCTTTAAGGCATGTTCCTTGTCTTGATGTTAATAACAGCAAATTGAAATGTTTTCCCAAAAACACATTATTTAGAAATCTAAACATCCAGCCAACATTGAAAATAGTTAATCATTCTCTATGTGTTGTATTTAAAACAATCTAATAATTTTAAATAAACTAGTACTTTTAGTACCTCGTGATATCTAATTTCATATCTCATAAAATGTGTAAATGATACTGATTATCTGAGTGTGTTCTTCAAGTATAAAAATTTAAAAAGCATGTGGAGGGAATTGTAGCACTGTTTGAAAAACATGCTTATGAGAAGCATTTCCTTTCTTCAATTTTTTTTATTTTTACCAAAGACATATACACAAATAGTAATATACTTTATAATGAAAAACCTCTGTTCCAAACCTCATTTTTACTCACACTATTTTTAACTTTTTTATCATGTCATCTGATATTTACATGAACATTTCTAAATAACACATTTTTTCTGTGATTTATCAATTTATAAATTTTAGGCATTATAACTGACTTTCTAGTATAGTAGATCAAAGTTTCATTCTCTTATATTATCATTACTTTTCCCTTCTTTCCTTATTTCCCAACAAATATAAAACAAAAATTTGTTCAATCAGTAATCAGCATTTCCAGTGTTCTGATTATATAAATATTACTCAGTTCTGAGCTGAGACCACATTTGTGCGTTCACTAAAACAAGTGTATGTGGATCCACATCTTTGTGTGGGACACCATTCTAGAGAATCTTCTTCAGAGAATCACAGGATAAAAAACACCATTCTAGAGAATCTTCTTCAAAGAATCACAGGATAAAAAAAAAACAACAGATCTTTCACAGCTTAAATTCTAGTGAGGGAAAACGCCAACAATTTAAGGCAAATACAATGACTAACTATTCCTGCTTTTCAGGATATAGAATGAGCACTGGAGGATAGCTTGGGAAGTTCCAGATATCAGTGCCAATCCATGACCACATCCAGGTGGGACAGGGCACCAGAAGGGTCCTGTTTCAGATGGGGAGGAGTTAGGCCTCTTTGAAGTGACTTGTGAGAAGCAATTGAAGACATTGCTTTAGTTGGGTTTCTCTGGAGGAACAGAATCAATAGAAAATATATGTGTTATTATGCAAAGGGATATATTAGGTAGCTGCAGGATCCAGTAGAAGATGAAGGCCTAAAATCTCACCGTAGTTTCCCGTGCTGGTCTGCATTGCAGGCTGATGGAACTGGAAACTGATGTCCAAAGAACCATGAAAACTGGAGTTCTTCTGGTGCAGAGCACTTCCTTCTTTCTTTCTCTTTATTACATGCAGGCTGTAAGCCACTCACATCTGGGATGGGTCTTCCTTGTTTTGCTGGCCTACACGTCAGTCACCCTCAAATGCACCTAGAAATTTACGACTGTGCTAGGCTGTTATTACTCAAGTCAAATTGACATATTGCAATTAACAATCACAGAAGTTAGTAAGTGAGCCAGGTAATTATGGGGCTGTGTGGCTTGAACTGCTTGGACACGTAAGGACCTCAGAGAGGGATGTGCCGTGTATTCAGGCACTTGCATGAAGGCTATGATTGCTGTCCAGAGTGAGCACGGAGCAGTGCGGCGAGCCAGGGCCTGAGGCCACTTTATATGCCCTTTGTAGGTCTTTACAAGGACATTGAATTTTTGCTGAGATGTGCTGATAGGTTTTGTTTTAGCTTCCAACAAAAATCATTTCATAGTGGTGGTGAGCCCAGCTACCACTTGGGAGGCTAAAGCAGGTAGAGAGCAAGTTTGAGGTCAGTTTAGCAAGATTTTGTCTCAAAATAAGATTAAAAAGGGGCTGGGGTCATAGCTCAGTGGCAGAGTTTGTGGTGCAAAGGCTCTGGGCTTGATCACCATAACCAGACCAAACAAAGAATGAAGGAAAGAAAGGAAGAAAAATTCATTTCACTTGAAGCCAATGCTTAATTTACTTTTATCTAATAGAGTAAAACTTCATGGCACATGAAGCAGGCCCAATGGACAGTGAGTAAACAGTATATTTACAAGTAAGCAGAGACTCAAAATTCCAGGTACAACACATGTCCGTCCAGTCATTGGCTGGGACGGATGGGGATAGCTGAACCCTTCCACCATGCGTGCCTTCTGTGTTTCCATTGTTGACCCCATTGCTGTTTTTCATAGGGACCCAGTCTCCAAACCCATTTCATATCATATACATCATTTCTCTTTCCTTTTCTAGAGGAAATAATCCCAGATACACATGCAGTTATTTTTCCCTCAGCACAGACCCAGAAGTTTTCTTTCCTTGATGGAAACTACCACTGTATCATCAAAGTCAAATCACACCTTTCAGATGCAGCACAGATGAGCCGGACCTCAGACTGTGCTACAGCACAAAGTCTGTCTCCTTTGGTGAGGTAAACCTTTCTCCAGCTCCTTCGCTTTTAATTAGTGCTTTACCCATATTAAAGATGGCTCCTGTAGGACATAACCTCAGCATCTTATGGAGAACGCAACCCCAGGAAACTCACATGGGCGCATTGCAGCAAAGAATTCACCTCCTGGCTTTCAGAGTTTCTGCTAACTCAACATGGAATCTTTGCAGGTTAGTGCCAGGAAGGTGCCAAGATGCCATACAATGCTACCTCCATTCCTATGGCTCCAGCTCTCCTTGTAATCTTGTGGACCACTTACTCCAGCCTCCAGAAGACCAATACAGGTTGGTTTTGCAGAATTAAACATCTGAAAAGGCAGTACTAGCAACATCTCTGCAACAGGAATCAACAGTCCTGTGGCCCAGCCCTTGATTTGCCAAGACATTGCCTTCCCTTAGTACTCATGAGCAGCAGGTTGCAGTCTTCCCACCATGGATGCCAAAGCCGGTGGACCCTCAGGGTTTTTAAAAATTATATGAAACTATATACTATTTGTATGTTACCTATGCACATCTTCACATATCTTTAAATCATCTCTAGATGATGTATAATACTAAATACTATGTGAGCAGCCGGTGTATTACATGGTTTAAGAATAATGACAAGAAAGATGTCTGTATATGCTTAGTGCAGATGCAATGTTTTACAAATATTTTCCATCTATGGATGATTGAATTTTTGGTTGCAGAGCCCTCAGATATGGAGAGCCAGCTGAACTTCTTTCTTCCTGGAAAATGGATTTGCTAGATTTCCCTCCTTCCACACCTACAAAAATATGGCTCAGTCATTTGCCTTGAATTCTCTGAGCTGCTAAGACATGCCCAGAGGCAAGCTTAAGATTTTACAATACCAAGACACTTCCTAGGTATTCCTGGGAGAGTCTATTTCAGAAGGGACTCTCAGGAAAAATTTGAAAAGTAGAGCAAAGCGATGATTAGTATCCAGAGGCTGTTCCCAGCCCTCCTTTGAACAATAGAGAAGGCAGCATAGGCAGGCTCACCGTGGCCCTGTCCAGAGGATTAGTGCTGTTACCCTTCTAGCAAAGGCCCCAAGATGAAGGGTGAATCAGAGGTTCCTTCTACAGGAGAAAAAAGGTAGAGAAATTCGCAAATCCTAAAATGTTTCAAAAAAGTGTACCCAGCTACAGAGTTTGCAGCCCTAGCATTTTAGAAATAATGTGATTCTGAAAAGCAGCCTGGAGTAGAAACCACCGGGTGAGAATTGGCCAGCTCCGCAGGGCTTAGCCTGATTGGGCAGAACAATTTAACTGAGAAATCCCTCTTTACGATTCAGCAGAAAAACACAGACAAATGTCCTGAGAAATAGCAGAAGGACAGGAGGAAATGTTCTGGTTCTTTTCTGTCTTTCCTGAGCAGTTCAGATACTTGGGGTTTTTAGCACAACCTAATTTCGTAAACGGCAGCCTCAGAAGTTTTGCTCACCCCTGAAGCCGCCTGTTTATCTTCGGTGTTTGAGTCAGTTTACAGTGGGATTGGTTGACGTGAGAGGTCTGATGGGATCCCTAATTTAAAAAAACTTTCCACTTCAGAATCACTCGAAGCATTTATTTCCTATCTTGAGCCCGAAGCACGTCACGATTAGCTGGAAACCAGCGCTGCAGGCTGCGGCAAAGAGTTCTGAGGACGTTTCTCTCTGAACACAGGCAGCCCAGAAAGCAGAGCACCTGCAAATATAGGTTAACGAGGCTCCGAACTGCCAGTATTGTCAGGGCCCACTGCTGAGAATTCCCATAGAGCTGAGTGGGATGTGAATCTGGCTCTGAGCACATTACCCTTGCATTCCACATCTTTGCTCTTGGGTTTGTACACTTGGATTTGGGGTTTTTCTTGATTTTGTGTTTTTGGTTTGGGTGGCTTAGTTTTCTACCATGCAGTGTGACTGGTGGCAGTTGTGCTGGAAGTCGCTGAAAGTGTCCTTTAAAGTGTCTGTCTTGTGGGCAGAGACCCTCCTGTTTATTCATGGAGCTGTGCTATCTGTTGAGTGCATTTCGGTAAATTCGTCACATTCAGTTCTTGTTTATGCACTAGGAAAGCACGCAATTGGCTTAGGGGCTCAGAAAAAAGAACTGTGACCAGTCACTTAGTGTGTCACATTTTGCTGTTTAATAGTCATGAAACATGGTAAAGAAAAAAGAAATGGCAATAGCACCCTTTGCTTTAAGCTCAGGCCCTCTTTGATCTAAACACTCAATTACTTACCATTTGGATGACCTGTAATGGAGACAATTCTTAGTATATTTTAGTATATATGTCAACCACTAATAGAAGTGTATCATACAAACAGAAAGTGCACACATCTATCCTGACAAGGAACATACCCACATTATTGTCGCTAAGATCAGGAAATACAACACCACCATTTCTCTCAGACTCATTGAATTCCTTTTTGCCATTTGTCCTTTAGAGAATAACCACTTTCCTTACTTCCAACACCTGGAATTCTCCTACTTGTGTTAAACTATGTATAAATGGACTCAGACCGTTTATCGTCTGTTTTGCATCTGGCTTTTTTCAAGTATGCAGAAACCTTTTCTTATAAATATCTTTACTACAAGCATCTTTATTACGAGCCTTTTGTGTTACTGTCCTGTTGCTGAGGAAATCATTAATCTGTGACAGTTTGCTCTCTCCAAAATGTGTCAAGTGAAGTCACTCATGATGGAAATAAATGTGCTCATGGCTATGTTTTATGCTCCTGCTTGCCAGTAAGCACATCCGGTTGTCTAAAAAGGATGGCAGAACTTCCACTGTGTTGTGGGTTTTTTTGTTTGTTTGTTTGTGAAGGAGAAAGATAAAAGGTCTTCAGCCATAACAGAGTTAAAGGAGGACAGGAGGTCAAGTTGGGAAAGGTTCCTGTCTGAGCTGATGCATCAAGCTAGTGACATGCACAAGAAAGTGAGATTTATTGCTTGAATGTTTATGCTCTAATACCAAAAATGAGAGCTTACTGTATAATTGCAGGTAGAGCTATTGCCTCTGACCTCCTAGTGTGCTTTCAATAAACAGTCCGTGGAAGGTGACATCACACTTATTAGTTGGCTTTATCAGACAAATGACTTCCTTTTTTGTGGTCAAGTTAAGGACAGGCATTATCATCATCTTCATCATCATAAATCATCTTTTATTCCTGAGCTGAATTAAAACAATACAACTTCATTAATGATAAAGCAAGGCAATGCAGTTAGAGAAGTCAGAATCATAACTGCAAGTTGCAAAATAATGCAATGTTGCTGCTGTGCACGAAAATATTTAGAAACCAACTTTATAGCAAATAAGTGGTGGGATCACCCAGCAACACACAGGTGAACCACATACACACCTGCAGATTTATTTGACCATGCACTAAGCCTAGGACCTGGGTTCCAAGTAAAGCAAGCACTTGTTTGAAAAAAGTATGTATAATCAAATATGGATTAGTTCAGTAATAGCTAAAAAGTTTCTTACCAAATTCCCAGCCAATGAAAAGCAGGGGATTTATACCATTCATTTTTGAGCAAACCACATTTCTCTAATATGGCTGATCCCTTCCAGTCTAAACATTGTTCTTTGAAAATGTGAAACCCTGCAATTAAATCATCCTCCCTGAAAAAAAGAAAAGTTCATTGAGCTGAGAAAGCAAATGCATCCCCCATCAAAAAGTCTGTGATAGGAGGTAGGAGCTGTTGTCTGGTGGGATGAGAACACGATTGTGTTGGAGGAGAAGAGGAGGGAAGAGTTCTTGTGTGCATCTGAGGATCTCTTATATTCAAACACATGCTCAAGAAGTGTGAGAGTGTGGGTGCATGTGAGCTTGTCCCTGAGAAGGGGAAAATACTGCTAGTACTCAGAGTGCTGCTTATGGTCAAGACCAAGCTTAAAGAAGCTTTGCTATTAGCAACAGTGCTCTTTTTTCAATGAAGCTAAAAATTGCTTTTTCCTTTTTTTTTTTTTTTTTTTTTTTTTCAGTACTGAGGATTGAGCACAGGGTCTTTCTCATACCTGTTAGGCAAACATTCTACCAGTGAGTTACATCCTTAGCCCAAGAGTTGTGCTGTTTAAAAGATGAATAATGTTTGCAAATGTCTGACTAAAGTACCCACGAAAAAGAGAAGACCCAAAGAAATAAACTCAAAGATTTTTAAAAAGACATTACAATGGATATTGCAGAAATACAAAGGGTTACTAGACACTGTGATGAACAATATCTTGAGGAATTTGAAACACTGGAAGAAATGAGTAAGTTTCTAGATCCATGCAGCCTACCAAAAATAAATTATGTGGACATAGAAAACCTGAACAGAACAAGAAGTAATATTGGCAAAATTTCTCAAAAATTACTAGCAAATTTGACTCAATATCACATAAAGGATGATATAACATGATCAAGTAGGATATAGCCCAGGGACACAGAGATGATTCCACATATGCAAATTAGTGAAGAATGATATCACATTAATAGAAAGAAGGGCTGAAACCATAAAAGCACCTCAATAGGTACAGAAACCATGTTTGATAAAATTTGACAATACATGTAATTTTTAAAAAATACAACTAGCCAAATGTGGTAGTATGGTTCTGTAATCCCATTACTCTGGGAAGAGGTAGAAAGATAGCAAGCTTGGGCCCAGACCAGACAACTTAGGGACATAGCAAAGCCTTGTCTCAAAAATTAAAAAAAATTGGATGGGGATGTAGTTCAATGCAAAAGCCCTGAATTTAATCCCCAGTACCCCCCAAAAAATCTCAAGGAAGTAGACATAGAAGGAATAAGTAGATATAGGAGAGACATAAATCAATGCCATAAAGGTTACATATTGCAAATGCACAGCTGCTATCATACTCAATGGGGAAAGACTGAAAACATTTCCTACAGTATTGGAACTAGTCAGCTTTTATAACCCTTATTCAACTAGTATTAGAAGTAGAACATACAATATTAAAATCCTTATAGCAAAAAAAATCCTTAGAGCGATAAAGCAAGAGAAAGAAATAAAAGACTCCAAATAGGAACAGAGAAGGTCTAAATATCTCCATTTTCAGATGAAATGATTTTATATTAAAAAACTGTGATGACTCAACCACAAAACCTACTAGAGCTGATAAATGAATTGAGCAAGACTGCAAGATACAGAATTAAGACACAAAAGTCAGTACATTTGTATATACCAATAACAAGACTTCTGAGAAAGAAGTGAAGACAGCAATTCCCTCTGCAAAAGTTTCAAAAAATAAGAACCCTAAGAGGGCCCCGGGATGTAGCCTGGCAAGCAGAGGCCCTGAGTTCAATTCCCAGTTTAAAAAAAGAAAAAAAGGAATGAAAATGAACTCTAGGAATAAATGTAAGTAAGGAAGTATATACTTTCTACAAGGAAAATTCAGAGACATTGATGAAAGAAGTTAAACAGGACACCTACAAAAAATGGGAAAACATCCCGTGTTCATGAATTGGAAGACTGTTGCTAAAACGTACATGGTACCCAAAGCCATCTTCAGATTTGATGCAATTCCTATCAAAATACCAATAATATTCTTCACAGAAATAGAAAAACACTCAGAAAATTTCTATGGAAACACAAAAATGCCAAATAGTCAAAGTTACCCTGAGCAAAAAGAACAAGGCAGGAGTTGCTGCTGTACCTGACTTCAAAACACGCCACACAATGAAGGAAGCCAAAATAACATGGTACTAGAATAAAAGCAGACAGAGACACAGTAACTGGTGGAACAGAATAGAGAACCTATAAATAAAACAATTTTTATAGTCAACTGATGGTTGACAAAAGCAGCGAGAACACTCATTAGAGAAAGAAATATGACCTTAATAAATAATGCTTGAAACACTATAGATTCAAGCATACATAGAAAAATATTATACACTTGTGTTTCACATGTACAAAAATCAAATAAAAATTGATCAAAGACTTAAACATGAGACCTACAACTATGCAATTACTAATCGAAATCATAGGATAAATGTTTCAGGAGAGCTAGGCAAAGATTTTTTTGAGATATAACCCTAGGAAGCACAGGAAACAAAAACAAAAGTTGCTAACATTGATGCTTACATCAAATTAGAAAGCTTCTGTACAGTAAATGAAATAAAGAGAAGACTCAACTTACATAATGGATAAAATATTTGCAAGCCATTCTTGCAACAAGAGGCATATTTTCAGAATATACAGGTATTGAAACAATTCAATAGAAAAAAGCAAATAATCCAATTTTGCCTGACAGTTTGAACAGGCATTTCTCAAAAGAGGACATACAAACGACCACCAAGTACATTTAGAAATTATCAGCATCATTAATTAATCAGGCAGATGGAGATCTAAAGCACAATGAGATATCATCTCATCCTAGTTAGTATGGCAAAAAACAGAAAAGATTTTTAAAATAAATGCTGCCAAGGATATAGAGAAAGGACAATTCTTATATGCTACTGATGGGAATATAAACTAGTCCAGCTATTATGGAAAACAGTAGGAATTTCCTTTAAAAAAAACCCTCGAAATAGAACTACTATATGATCCATCAGTCACACTCCTGGGATATATCCAAAGTAAATGAAGTGGTGAAAGACACATTTGCACTCCCATGTTTACTTCAGCACTACTCACAAGAGCCAAGATACAGCACCAGTTGAAATTCCCATCAATGGATTAAAAGGAAAAGGAGAATGGGATATATATACATAAGAACTAGTTTGCTGCCATGAAAAGGAATGAAACTGAAGTGATAAGCCTGGAATTACAGGACATTGTGTTAAGTGGAAAAAGTCAGAAAAGTCGTAAAGACAAATACTAAGGCCAGACATGGCAGTGCACACCTGTAATCCCAGCACTCAGGAGGCTGAGGCAGAGGATCACTTGAAGCTCAAGGCCAGTTTGGGCTACAAAGTGAGTTCAAAGCCAGCCTGAACTGCACGATAAAGCCTTGACTCAAAAAGATAAAAAAGAAAAGAGAAAAGAAAAATGAACAGTTGCGTGCTTAATGTGGAAACTGAAAAAATTGACCTCCAGAAAGTAAAACATAGATTTGTGATCAGAGCCTGGGAAAAGTGAGGAGTGAGATGCAGGTGGATAGAGGACAGTAAATGGGTACAGATGTGAAGCTGGAAAGGAAGAATAACTGATGGGGTTCCACAGCACAGCAGACGACTGGTGGACAATAATTAACTGATTAGTTCAAAACAGCTAATAGAGATAATTTTGAGCATTTAAAAGATGAAGCAATAGTGTCTGGGATGATAATCATGCCAATTAACCTGATCTAATCATATTCTATGTATTACAATACCACACTGCATCCCAAAATTATGCACCATGTTATGGTGCATTATGTCTCAGTTAAAATTAAAACATAATTTTAAAAGAAATTCACTTCAAAAGTAATGATCAAGTCATGATGGCAGGAAAAAGGATGCAAAAAATATCAGGAAAATATGAGTCAAAAGAAAGCACAGTGGCTATAATAATATCAGATAATATAAACTGTAAAGAAAGAAGTCATCAAAAACAGAAAGGGACATTTATCATAAAAGGTTTCAATTCGCCATGAAGACACACTGATTATAAATGCACATGCATCCAACAACAAAGCTACAAAATATGTAAAACAGAAACTGATAGAATCAAATAGAGGAAGTAACAAATATACAATTATAGGTAAAACTTCAGTATCTTTACCTCAACAATCTATAGAAAGATTGCACTGGAAATTGGCATGGAGGCTGGAAAAACAAAAACAAAGACAAAAAAAAAAAAAACCCTGTACAATTCTGTCAGCCAACAGAATCTAATGGACAGCTACAGGACACTTCACCTGACAACAGCAGGCTATGCTGCCCACATAACACAGACCAAGGCTGATCCATAATAAAACATCAAAAAACTTAAAATAAATGAAATGTGGTGCAAGACCCAAAACGAAGTTTCAATAGCATCAGCTGCTTTGACATCTGGTAGACCTCAGAGGGCCTCCTATGGGCTAACCACAAGTTTCCTTTCCCACTCTGCTATTATGGATAAGATTTCCTGGCCGAATAATCTTCCTCTAGAAAGACAGCTGCAGTTTCTGTATGTTCCTAATAGCATATTTTCCTGCTAGCTATGGAATCATTCTCACAAGTCAATCTCATCTTCCTGGGGGAATCAGGGACATAAGACTCCCTTAATACTACAAAGCCTATATCCCATGGCCCATGGTTATTCACTGTGGTACAGATTGGAACCCCCAGGTCACTGTATGGTGTGCAGTCTCCTCCTCCCCCAAACTATGAGAGTGTACAACTAAATATGGACAATAGAGAGTCGATCATATCTCTCCAGAATCAGGAGTCATTAAGTTTGGCTTTCCCAGTTTCCCTAGGATGGTAATACCTCCCAAACCAATGGAGTAGGAAAGACACAATCAGAACATGAAATCATACAGAACTGTGTTCTTCAGCCACGAGGTGATCCACAAAAACTCAATGACTGAAAGACAGTAGCAGAATCTATTGCGCTCCCCAGCAGCACCTGTGGTGTGATAAGCATCTACCGAACGACGCGTCTGTATGGGCAGGGAATGAGAAGCACCGTACCCTAAAGCTGAAGACAGGAAGCTTCTCTTGGGGCTCAGAGCTTTGTTCTCACAGCACAAGGATCCTTGTTGTTGTCCTTAAAGCACCCAGTAATGGAACAGTTTATACCAAGACCCTGGAGACTGGCTGCATAGTGCTTGTGACACAGTGCACCATCGGACCAAGACTGGGCTCCCAGTGTGGTCTGCCCTTGGGCTGCAAGAAAGGAGCCATTGTGAGTCACAAAGATGAAGATATTTTAAATAAAAACAATCAAAGGAAATTTAAAAACTTATGATGCAAGGAAAAAATAAAGGCAAATATGCCCTGTATTTCCCTATCTTAACTCATACATTGTGTAATAAAAGTGATTATTGTTCTACATCTCCCCTGTTAAAAGAAAAGTCTCCTAACACCCAAAAATGAAGCAATACACTTTTAAATAATGTCTAGGTAAAAGAGAAAATGTGAAGGGAGGTAAAAATGATTTGATGAGTGGCCAAAGGTGAGAAATAGTAAGAGAGACAAATGGGTTGAGGATGACTTGAAATTTAGATGCTGAGAGCAGAGACAAACTAGCCATCTCAGGTGACCTTCAGAAACCAGTGCAGACCTGTGAATCCCATTAATGAGTTAGCTGCCTTGGGAAGTAGAATCAGGTTCTGAATTCTTTTTTTTTTTTTCCTTGTCCCGGGGATTGAACTCTTGACCTTGCGCTTGCCAGGCAGGCGCTGTGCCACTGAGCTAAATCCCGGCCCCTAGTTCTGAATTCTGAGAGGTGAAAGGCGGAAAGAGAGGTGGAGGACAGGTATGGAGCAGATCCAGGTGAGCTGCCTTCTCAGGAGACAGCAATAAGATCGTGGAGGAGCAGAGAGGGCAGGGGCTGCTACCTTCCCTCCCAGGTCCGCAGGGTTTTTAGTCTCCTGCTGTGGAAACACTGCCCGGAGCATAGACATTGCAAGTTTAAAAACACAAGGCACGTTCTTTGCACACCGGTCCACCCTGGGCAAACTCTGTTACCTCTACTTTAGTTTTGTGGGATCCCAGGTTCTTTTACCTATTCAGAATTTGCAGATATATGAAAGATAACTTTACAAGCATAACTACAAAGATAAGGGATAGGGGAAAGAATAAGCAGTTTAACATTTTCACTGTTTTATGATTTTACTTCACCTGACCTATGTCTTCTGACTTTGTACTCTCTGCAATGCCCGTTCCTCCATCCAGACCCAACCCTTCCTGTTCATGAATAAGCCATGGCCATTTCTACTCCAAAATTTCTGAAACTGAATTTGTACCCTTATAGACTATCAGTGGCTAACTTTTAAACAGTGTAGTTGAAATAGCATGTGTTATATGTAATAAGTATTATAGATACACATATAATTATAGGTACTATCTATATTTGAATATAGATAACCATATAAGCATGGATTTATATGTTTGTAATGTCTCTGTGATTATAACTGAAAGTATAATTATAGGATGTTTTTAACATTCATCCCTCTGCAATGGCCTGCGTGAATACTAAAGGGAAAAGGTTTAATTAGCAATTGCTACACATTAACACCCTCATCACTTAGCACGGAATCTCATAGGTGTACATGCACCCAGACACACACACACACACACACACACACACACAAGCACACAATGTATAGTCTATTTTCAATACTTCCTGTTTGCTCACTAACATGTTCCTCTGCAAAATTGTTTAAACATTTCTCAAAATTTCCTGAAAATCATGGCATACGGACCTGTCAGGAGATCACAGTGTTCTTTATACAGCATCGTGCACCATGACCGGATGATGGTCAGAGTGCTTTGGGGCAGCAAAGAAAGATTCACAAGCTCAAGGGCTCTCTCATGACCCGCCTTTCCACGGGCTGCCCCATATCACTCCAGGAACAGGCAAAATGCTTTCACCGACTTCCCTGTAACTGTCTGTATATCTAATTCTCATACAGAGCACCAGAAATTCATGCAGAAAAAAATCATTCTATAGTAATGTTTCATTCTCCCTTTTTTCTTTTTTAATATCATATGTAGAAATTTAACACAAGAATGCAACCTAAAACATTTAAGCTACCAAAAGGAAGAGTGTGTGACAGGAAGTGAATAAATAGATGCTATATTTATTAATATGCAGTTGGGCATGGTGATGTGTGCCCATAATCCCAGCTTCTGAGGCTGAGGCAGGTGGGTCATTTGGGATCAAGAATTTGTGGCCAACCTGGCCTAGCCAACATAATGAAACTTCATCTCAAAAATACTAATCATGATAATATGTATGCACACAATATATTCTCTACTCATCCTAACATTACTTCTATTTAACAAGCATTTCAAAGGCTACTAGTTATTTTAGAAGTTTTTTGTACCTTAAGAGAAGGAAGTGAAAGTGGAAGTATGCATAGCTTATAATACTGAGCTATATATAAAATAGGCCACTGATAGGGCAATTTAAAAGGTGAAGCACAAAAAAGTATAAATATAAAGGAATTGTGAAATCACAGAGTGCAAATATAAGCATTATATAGAAGTAAAACTGGAAGGAACTCTATCAAAATAATATATGTTAGAAGTGAATATTAATGAATATTTTTCAGGATTCTATTCCTTTGCAGTGTTAAAGTTTTCTGGGATCAACTTATCTTCCTTCTGTCTAATATAAAATTTCATGTTTGTATAAAATTGCCCTCCAAAGTTAAAAATTTTAAACTGAAAAAAGCACATCTCTTCTAGAAGAGATCTAGAAGAGAGATGTTGGACCTTGGAAAATAAACAATTTCTGCTGTAAGGCAATATTTTGGTGCTCTAAATTCTGTAACTAAAGCAATTTTATATTTAATTATAAATGTATTTATTGGTTGAACTGGTTGCTATGGCACCGAATTACTAGGTTATGGAAGAATCAGCTAAGGCATTGACTAGAAATGAGACAGAAACCTGAGTAATATTTTCTGAAAAAGAAAAGAAAGGAGAAATATTTGATAGAAAAGCTTCATAAATATTGACAGGCAGACACGGTAATGATAGACGTTTTGTGTATATAAAACAAAGCCAGGGAGATAGCACAAAGGAATAACACAAAACACATACACAATGGAGACCAACAGACCCGAGTTACTTACTCCTTCTCTGCCCTTTCCTGCAGCTTCCTCAAAGTTATTTATCCCTACTGAGATTTCAAAAAGTAGCACACAACCACTGCTGACTTATGATATTATTGTGAAGATAAAACAAAATACATATGTTTTTGGTAAAAAGTAGATATTGAGAAAACGATTCTTTCTGACATTGGAAAATATCCAAGACAGTGTATTCTTAACTATTTCCTTACATAAAGTTTTTACCTTTTCTTCTCTTATCACTTGGGAATACATTTGGTTCAAATAACAGGAAAAATCAGCCTACCAGCTGTCTCACAGCACAAGGTGCATGTTGGAGACTGTGAGCATGAGCTCGGCTGCTCATTAATTTCCACAAGGCCAAACACTTCTGTGCTTTCCCTTCATTATCCTTCGAATGTTAGCTTTCTTCCTCATCCTTCTTACCTCATGGCTACAAAACGACTAGTAAAACAGCAGATATCACATGAAAATTTAAGGCAGGAAAATAACATCAAGGCAGAAGAGCTTTCTTCTGAAGATTTTTCTTTTTATTTGGAAATGAAGTCCTTGTAAGACACTTCTTTTTATATCTCATTACCCAATATCTGACCAAATGACTGAGGCAAGGGAATAGGTATTTTACAATATTTCTTCACAGACTTGTTGAGCTATAACCCACATACTGTATAATCCACTCATTTTAAGTGTACAACTTATTGGATTTTAATACTTTAACAAAGTTTTGCAATTATTGTCACAATCAACTGTCAAACATCTCCATAATCTAAAAGGATTCTTTGCCCATTAATAATTGCTGTCCACTTCCTTTCAACTTACCAGGCCTAGACAACAAACTCTTTTCTTTTTTTTTTTTTCCATTTGTTCATTTTGTTTTGTTTTGTTTTTGTCTGTTTTTTGATACAGAGTCTCACTATGTAGCCTAGGCTGGCCTCAAACTCACAGAAAACCTCTTGCCTCAGCCTCCTAAGTGCTGAGATTAGAGGTGTGCACACCATCCCACGCTGCAATTTCCTTTTAAATGTATAAATGTAATGAATTGAATGGTGGGTGGAGGAATGGCTAAAGGCTAAATATGCAATAAAACCAGTAAAATAAAATGTTAATGTAGAAATTTAGTGGTATATATGTGGATATTTACAGTACAAGTCTTAACTTAGCAGATGTATTTGAAATTTTTTATAATATTGGGGGGAAAATTTAGCCTGGGAATCACTTTCAAATATTCTAGATAGAAATTTTAGCCAAAATAAGTTCAGTTAGCCAGCATTGTATTTGGCTTCTTTAGACTATATGTACCTTTTAACTTGGAAAAAAGAACAGAAAATTTTTGTATAATCAAAATCATAGTATTAATATTTTCATACTGAGAAAGCTTCTTTCTTATATGTACATTTCATACTGATATAAAGCTTAACAAAATTGGACCTAATAGAAAAATAACCTTGTAATGTCAATTAAAAATGCATAATTGATATATGACATTAAGCTAAAATCTTATTAAATGTAATTTAGCACTGAAACAGTTACAGTATATAAAAATGACTTTTGAAGAATGGGTTTTGTGTTGTTATGTTGAGAAAACTGAAACACATATCCTACAAAGTAAAATTAAGCACATAAAATTTATAAATGAAATTTTTGAAGCACTAAGCATTTTAATGAAATCTAAATATAACCAAATAGAATTCAAGATCCCTAAAAATAACAGATAAAACTTGTTAGACTTTAGAAGGATAAGCCATGTAAGCAGAACTTAACTGAATCAGCTTTAAAACAGAAACTTCCTTCAGCTTTTTCTCAAAGCCAAAGAAATAGAAAGAAACTTGACTCACAATATTTTTCAAGGAATGATGTAGTTCATGGAGGGAGACTGGAGGTACCTTGCTTTCTAAAAGATTTTTTTAAAGTTCATAGAAGACACCCACCCAATCAGCTAGACTGTCTTTTGAAGCATATAAGTCTGTACTTAATAACTAACATACTCCAGGGTTTTTACGAGGTATTTTAACTTTATTTTCAGTAGCCCAAACCTGAAAATAGTTCAAGACACATTCACAACTAAGTGGGTTGTGAATGGGTGACACTAACTAGATGCACGCTGTGGTACATGCATACTCAGAAAAACAAAAACAAACTACTGATACATGGAACAGTATAAACAAATTTCAAAAGCACTATGCCAATTGAAAGATACCTTAAACAAAACAGTACATGCTGAGTGATTCCATTAATGTACAGGTCTAGAAAAGCCACAGTCCTACTGACGGTTGTCTGAAATTCATGCTGTCTATCTATGACCTAAACTTTCTCCAAGAAAAAGCCATCCCATCAGAAGGCTGCACCCCATTCCTCTTGCCTTTTCCATTTAGTGCCATAGAATTTCATTTAATAGGCTTCTTCTGAGAGGCTGACATCAACCCTCAGGAAGTTACCTTTTGAGAAATAAATCTATTGAATCGGTGTCAGACTTCTTTGTTGATCTCACGGAGGAATCCACCCATACAACACAGTTTCCTTGCCAAAGGCTCATGAGAAGGAATTATTCAGGAACATAGTCAAAGTTGAGTATCCTTTAACCAAAACACTTGGGACCAGAAGTGTTTCCAACTTTCATTTTTCAGATTTTGAAATATTTACATAAAGTAAGATATCTTAAAGATGAGACCCAAGTGTAAATACAAAGTTCACTGGAGTTTCATGTATGTCACAGACGATGAAGGTAATTTTGTACAGTAGTTTCTGTGGCCATGTGTTATGACTATGACCCTTTACATGAGGTCAGGTGCAAAATTTTTCACTAGTGGTAATCATGTCAGTGCTCCCAGAAGTTTCATACTTTGGAGAATTTTGGATTTAAGAATATTTAACCTGTATTAGGAAATCTTGTGTATTAACTTGAATTATATTATGAATCAGATAAATAGTCCTTAATGCTTCTTTCTGTATGTTGGTTGCTAGACAGCTCAAAGCTACAACAGCAGTCTTTATGACCCATGTATTATACACTGATCTCTCCTTTGACTTTTCTTTCCCAATACCTATTTTTGTTGTGCTAGATCATTTTCACTCACTTTTAGCTGTGTTTTAATGTGTTAGTAGATACAGATGATTACTTATTGTTATAAGCCTCTCTAAATCATTCTGAGAATGATTACTAGAAGTCAGAAGGAAAGTTTTAACTGTGGAGTTCATTAGTAAGAGGAAAGTTTTAAAACTGAAACAAAAGCCAGGCATGGTAACACACGTCTGTAATCCCAGCACTTTGGGTGGCTAAGGCAGGAGGTTCATTACAAGTTCAAGACCAGCCTGTGCTACAAAGTGAGCTCAAAGCCAGCCTGAACTACATAGTGAGATCCTGTCTCAAAAAGACAAAAATAAAAAAAAATTTTTTGAACAAAAATAGTTAAAGCCAAAAAGGAATTATATAGGCAGGAATAAAGTCAGAGAACACCAACTAACAGCTGAAAGTGGATGTCAAAACCTCTTTTTAAAAGGATGCAGTTTTGGAATTGTCTGCTGAGAACATTTGGGAACTATGAGGTTAAGAAAGCAGAGAATATGTGGAAATTCTGTAAACTTCTCTTCTTTGACACAATAATCACTTAGTATTCTGTGCACATTTCATGCTTCAAACTGTCTACAGAAATTCCAATTTATATTTTCTGGTTTGAGGTACAGGAAATCTTTCGTTATTGTAACTCCTATCTCTTGTTAAATTTAAATTAATCCCACATTTGCTTAGGGAGGTCAAAACCAAGTTATGATGCTGAGTCATTAACCCATAATGCTTTGCTTCAGTCCTAATCCTTTTTGTGTAGGGGGGAAAAATCTTGTGGCAACAGTTGTTCTTTAAATTCTCGAAAATGTTACAACCTCACAGGGGAGAAAAATGACTATCAGCAAGCATTGCTTCTAGTAGACAGTCAAAAATTTGGTTTGCAGAGTTGGGTTGCACATATTTCATGCTCCCTGGTAAACAGACTATTCTCTGGAAAATCATGACTCTCCCCCATCAGCCCATGTGCCTCCAGGTGGAGATGGGTTGTCTCCCAGGTCCCAAAATGAGATCTCATTGGCTTTTGAGTCAATTAGCAAACCTCCATGCTCCTGGCTATAGCAATTGGCTCGTATTACACAGCTAATAATACATACTTGTGAGCCCATTGGGGAAGATAGAAAGCTTGACATTCTCTCTTCCACTGGATTTAATGGGAGGAGTATTTAACACTTGTAGCTCCTTTACCATCTGGAGAAAAGCTTGGATCTGCAGGGAGCCTCACACTTAGCCAAGCTTAGGGCTAACCTCCAACAGTGAGACCCCCAGGAGTGGGGAGAACACCATCCTCAGAGCCTAAGGCAGGCACTTTCCCATAAGCCTTCCAAATAATTAGATCCCTTCATGTATTTTTGCTTAATCCAGCTGTTTTATTTTAAAGAGAATAAAACCAAGCAAAATAAAATAGAATAAAACCAATCAAAACAAACCAGTGTAAGTGACACAGGACTTCAAAACAATACGAAATCAACAGTGGTTGCCATAAATGCCTCTTGTTGTCTTCAAAATAGCTGCAGATAACTTCAGACATAGTAAAAATCAAGCAAAACAGAAAAGCATAGAACCAGTAAAAACAAAACAATGAATGCAATAAAGGACTTCAAAACAAGAAAATATTAAATCCAACATGTCTACCATAATATATATTGCTATCTTTGAAACAGTTGCCCATGCCACTGGATATAACAAAATCAAACAAAACAAAACAGAATAAAACCCAACCCCAATAAACAATGAAAATGATACAGGACTTCAAAAAAAATAATAGGGAGTTAACAATGGCTACCACCTTCAGAAGGAGATCCCCATAGATGCCATACCGTGTATCATTATCCTCTAAATAGATGATCAGACCACCAGTCCTAGATCTACAAAGTTAGTAAAACACCAAACACCACAAGTATCAATTTGCATTTCACCTCAATAGCTATCATAGCAGCCTGCGTTTCTCCAGATTAGCAGGTTGCTTAAGGAGGGGTGGGCGTGAAGGGGTTGGCTCTTCTTGTATCCCAGCCCACGTGCCTGGAGGGACTGGGGTCTGGCTGTCCTCCAGGGAGGCGGCCCAAGCATGGCGCTGGTTCGGAGGGAGGGTTTGCTTCTGGTGACTTCTTGTTCTCTTCCCCCACAGTCTGCAAATGGCCACTTAATCCAGTTTTGAATGAGTGTGTCTGTTAACTGTTTGCTATCTAAAAATATCCAAAGTTATGTTTAATGTTACCTTCCTGCCTGCCAGTGACAAACAGAAAAGTTTGTCTCCTATTTCTCATCTAGTCAAGTTACACACACGGTACCTATTTGCATTGTATCCTTTATTCCTGTATTCCTATCTTTTCAAAAATTGAGCTGTATGTGAATTTCCTGTCTCTTAATTCTTTCCTCACGATAAGCATCAGAAAGCTAGCTGAAGGCTACTAAATAGAGATGAGGATTGTTTGACAAAAATAAAGTATACCAAAGTCCTTTTCACATTTCTGACAATGCACTCCTGAAGTTTCCAGGCCAGGATCCAGATTGCAGAGAGTCTAGGCTTGCCCCTCCCCACCCCATGCCCACTCAACTGGTTGGCAAAGTGTGGGCCAGGGTCCCTTTGCATCAGAATCGCCTGGGGTGCATGTCACAAAAGCAGCTGCATGTGACAAAATCCCCCTCCCAGCCTGGAAAGCCTAATCTCTAGGAGCACAGCCTGGCATTCTCAGCTTTAATTAGCTCCTCAGGAGATTTGTGCCTGTGCGGCACAGTTTGAGAACTCCTACCCTAGATTTATCTTGTCAGCAGCAGCAACATGGAAATTACCTATGTAACAGTTTCTATCATTGTGAAAAGTTCTTTCTTTTAATTTACAGGTAATGCAGCTGAACTTAAATGTAAAAGCTATGTAAGTAGGGACAGTAATGGGGAGCATTTTTAACAAGTTGGAATTGGATGAGATATAAGAAAACTGAAGGCATTTACAAAAATACTTTGTAATTTATAATTCTCTTTTACTGTCTTCCTTCATTTAAATCTTGCTTTTTGTTGCTGTTCCTGGCTTCATGTTAGTTTCTTAAAATGTAACTGCTTAGGGCACACTGGAGCACGGTGAGTTCAGAATCTCCAAGGATACAGTGCATCAGTACCGGAACTACAGCTGGTATATTGGTATAAGTCAACCTGGTAAGGCCACAGAGAGCATATCCACAGGTTCAGTGTTACCACCCCAGATCTGAAAATAACACCAAAGAAACAAAATCCATAAATCTGGTACATCAAGCCTGTCTCCAAAATATCTTTTTGCTGGTATGTAACTTCTCAAATCTCATTTTTCTGAGCTTCTTAGGCAATTTCATAGCTGATTAATAATCAAAATCCCAAAATTATAAGCACATAAGAAGCATGTTTGCATTTTTCATGATTCACTATTCCCTCATCCAATTATTTTCATATCTCAGAAAAAATATTTATTTATCTATTTATTTCAAATTTCCATACCCATTCTAGCAGACGAAACCCATAGGGAAAACGCCATTCTTCCCATATCCCTCGCAGGAGGCTGGCTGAGAGTTTTAGATGGACCAGAATCCCACCAAAGACCTAAAGGCCTGGATGAGCTTAGCAACGTAACGCTACGGGGGCGAAGATACTGCACAGAAGGCACAAGCAACTCTTTGGACTGGTGGCAGGTCACAGCCTTCTTGCTGAGCAGCAACTTGGTTAATTGATTCAAAATAATTTCTGCCGTGCAGTTGTCCTCTCTATGGAAATGCCCACGTGTTCTGCTAGCAACTGTCACTTTATGTCAGGTATGAATTATGCTGTATAATGGGTTCAAGTGCTCATTTAAATTAACTATCAAAAAATTCTCAATTGTGACTTTTTAGTAAAATCATCTCATTCTGATGATGAAAACAAAGGCACAGAATAATGGTAAGAGTATGAAGGTGCATTCCCATTACGAGTGAATATATATATATATATATATATAAACTTACTGGGCATCCAGCTTGGCAATTAGTAGCCCCACCCCCAAACATTCTCAGGAGCCAATGTGAAGATGTTATGAAATAAGATGAGACAGAAAACTATCATGCATTTGGGTATGAATTGAGCAACCAATTGTCAGTGTGTATCAAAATTTGTCTCAAGGTGTAATATTATAAATACCTTTGACCCAAGAACTTCCATACCTAGAAATTTGCCCTAAGAGAGTAATGTCACAGATACAAAAAGTTATACACAAAAGAGTCTTCATTATAGTATTGTTTGGGTTATTAAAAGTTGAGAAATAACATAAAAGCTTCCAGCAAAGCATTGTATATAGGATAAGTGCATAATATTATTCTGAAAACAATGATGAAGATCTAGAAATATATTGACTCCAATACATATAGTTGACTACAAATAAAGTTTATAAGACAGTGTAACTGTTATGCTGCATTTCTGTATAATTATACATGTGTACCTGTATGTATCTATAAAATATAGAAATAGCCCCAAGAATGTTTACTGAAATTCTAATGACGGTTTTCTCTGACTGTTAGAACTAAAAGATTTTTACTTTCTTCATTATACTTTCCTGTGCTGCTTGTATCTTCACAATGAACACTGAGCAATTTTATAGAGACAATATAGCAATTAAAAGAAATAAATATGGTAAGAACCTTGATTTGAGTACAAATGAGACTGACAGACTCAAACAGGTGCTTATGAACATTTTTTCATTCACAGATGATAATGATGGCAATGATGAATTAATGGAATAATAATCATCTACAAGTCACAAAACATTAATTTATAACATTAGAAGAGCAGCAATAAGCAGCCAGTGCTATAGAAACAATAGCAATAAGTGGACTTGGAACTAAAATGAAATAAGCAAGTGCAAAAGCATTTGGAAGTAGATCGCATTGGGGAGATGAAGGAAACAGAACATGACACTTGGGAAAAGCAATGTGGGAGTAATACATGGGGTTCAACTCTGTTCGGGAGGGTTTATCTTGGCCTAGGAAGAGCTTTTGGGAGGAAGTGAATGTGAGAGGTGAATTTAGAGACGTGAAATAGACAACATGTTGGAGAGGAAGTCAAATAGAGTATTTCATAGACCCCAAACCAAGAAAAGAGGATATTTTTGCCTTGGGATTTCCAAAGAAGAAATGTGAAATGAATCTCTGTTTGTGGTTACTGCCTGCCTGAAGTAGCTCCGTCAGGTAATCATGCCGGCCTTGAGACGTTTTGTCAGGTACACTGTGCAGTAACTGCAGTGTAGAGCGATCACCCTCAAGACAGGCACCAAAATGAGGACCTCAGGAAGCATGGGTTACCTCTTTCAGACCACAGAGTTATTGATGAATGCACAGCTGAAGCTCTACAAAAGTGCTTTGCACTACAGTACCACAGTCTTACAGATACGCAGAATCTACATATGCTAAAAGGAGGTTATTTTGATGACTTTTAGTTCCTCCTTTCCCCACTGGTTTTCGTTTCTGTGTGCAATGTTATTGAATCTCTGGACAAGCATCAAGAAAACAACTCTATCAAATAGTAATGACCCAGCAGCCTTCTTTTTTATCAGAGAGTAAAATAGCAAGCAACTAGGAGCACTAAGCATATTCAGGAGATTCGATAATAAGGGCCAGTTTTTTTGGTCCTGCCTGGCTAGGCCTGCTCATAAACTTCAGTGAGAAGTAGGGGCAGCCAAGATGTTGTTTAAAATACATAATGTTTTATTATGCAAAGTGTATTTTAAATCCAACATGTTTATAATAGATACTGGACAAATGTTGAAAATAGACAAATTAGTTTAACAATGTGTCCCCAAGCAGAATGGCTATGACTGTTTGCAGTCATTATTTTTATGTTAATATAACAGTGATGATATATCCGCTGCCTCCCTTCATGATTAGTAAGCTTCTCCCTGAGGGCTGGATCACATCCATTCTCTTCACTTCCATATTCCCGGAAGAGCTCACCTGCACATAATAAGTTCTCAGTAAGTTCAATGGGTGATACAGAATGAATGGAAACCTGGGCAAAGAAAAAAGTAAATATCCCAGAATTGCTAAGAACTGACAGAAATCAGTAGGTTCAAAGAGAGGTCTCATGGTGAAATAACTTATATTTGGGTTTAAACTATCACACACACACACACACACACACACACACACACACACACAGAGTCACCCGTTCATACCTATGAGTTCAGCATCTCAAGTTCAACCAACCATGGATCAAAACTATTCTACAAAACTTCAAGAAAAAAATCATTGAGCATGCATATATTGAGTATGTTCAGAGTTTTCTCATTATTCCCTAGACAACACAGTGTAACATCTATTTATATGGCATTTGTTTTGTACTGGGGATTGTTATTCTGGTATGGTTTAAAGCACACAGGAGGATATGCATTGGTTCTAAGCAAATATTACATCATTTTATACAAAGGACTTGAGCATCAGTGTGGATTTTGGCACCACAAGGAGACTAGCTCACATCCCCATGACTACTGAGGGACAATTACATATATACATCATCCGATCTTGCTCTTCCTGGATTAGTTCTAGCTTTCCTGCCATGCAAGTTTGAGGTGACAATTGCACTTCCCTTAAAAATAAAAACACTGAAGAATTCAGTTGATTAATTTACAGAGTAGAATTCTAAAAGGTCAAGGTTGAAGAAAATGTGCAGTGATCCAAGAATGACAGATCATAACTTTTCTTTTAGATTTGTATGAGCTGTGCATGAGTTTTGAAAATGTTCCTCTTTGGTTGTTTTCTTAGTTTTTAACCACAGTCTTTTTTTGTTACAGAAAATATACAACAGTTTGTTTCCTATAGGTCAGTCACATCCATCCCAGCTTTTTCTGGATTTTAAGTAACACAATAGCACCCGCCATTGTTCTTTGTTTCCAATAGCATCACTTTTTCTCCGCTGCAGTACTGTAAGGTGATGTGTATGGGGAGGCAGAACCGTAGCAGTGTCATCCCTGCCTTAATCATCCCTCTCTCAATACAGAGATCCATTTGTTTAATATTTTTTTTGAATGCCTACTTTGTTCTGCGTCCTGGCTCCCGGCACAGGGAAACACATTTGGAAGCAAAAGAAGTTAACATCTCAATCCACTTTGAGCTGATTTTCTCAAATCTCAAAAAAAAAAAAAGAGGTTGATTTTTCATAGAGAAGTTTGCTAAAACATGAAAAACACAACAGCCACTTAAATATATTCTAATGGACTTTCATTTACATTTCCCACTGCAGAGATTAAAACAATAAAACAAACCCCAGGTGTTAGTCGCCCCGCTCAGGAGGAGAGACCCACTGTTTAACCATGAGATGGGTAAGAAAAGGCTGGCAGTGAACCTCCACGTCCTCCAGGTGGAGAGCAGCTCAGAGCGCCCTGTTTGCCAGTGGCCTGCACAGAGGATGCTCTCACAGAACCCTAAAGCTACCAGGGAAGGGTTCCAAAGAGAAAAAGAGAGCACGGTGTCCCTTCTGAGTTCCTGTGGGGTACAAGATTAACAAAAGAGCAAGTTGTCATAAATGTCTCTCATCTCCCCCCACTGCCACTAATAGCTTTCAACTGACTGGAAATACGAGAACAGTCATGCTTCAGTATCTGCAGGGTTTGATTCTAGGATCCGCCACACACTTGGTTCCAAAATTGTTGCATGTTTAAAATTCCTTCTGCAAATGGCTTAGGAATTGCCTAGGATCTATGCACATGCTTCCGTTCACTTCAAACCATCTAAGAGGTTGCTTACAATACCTAATACAGTGGAAACAGTAGGGAAGTAACTGGTATGCTGTGTTGTTTAGAGAATGATGGCAAGAAAAAGATCTGTGCATCTGCAGGTCAGACGAGATTGTTTTCCCTGATATTTTCTGCCCAGGGTTGATGAAATCCACAGGTGCAGAACCCATGGGCGCTGAGGGCCAACTGCACCATTTGCTCATACCATAATATCCCGACCCCAAAAGTCTAGGTGAGGGTCCCCCTGAAGCAGACCCCAAGGTAAGGTCGTAAATTCAAGAGGTTCTTATAGGAAATGATTTCAAAAAGCATGGTGAAGGGAGAGAAAAAGGAAGCTAGAAAAGACAAAAGTAAGCAAGCTGTCACTCCTGCTTCTGCTGACTCAATGTAGCAGCCCCACAGAATTCCCACCTCCTTGCTGAAGGCGATGAATGGTGATACCCAGTGGAAAATGAGCCCTAAGTGTGATGATCACAGTGCTCCCCACGGAATGCACAGGCCAGCTCTGCCCCACCACTGAAAGTGGAATCTCCATCTCCTGCCTCAGACCAACGCCCCTGTGGGTGGTGCTCTGATCAATGGAAGACAGTGGAAGGGAGGTCACCAGTCACCTGCACACTCCATGTCCATGCCCTCCATGTCAAGTTGCCATCCTGTGAAGAATCTAGACTTTGTATCATCTAGGAAGCAAGAGGCCCTTTTACAGAAGGCCCAGGTCCCAGAAGTTGGAAGGCGACACCTCAAGTTTTCCAGTCCTCTGGCTGCCAACTGAAGGCCACCTGTCTCAGCCTTCAGGAGTTTCTGACCTACAGAACTGTGAGAAATAATTAACCCTTGTGGTTTGGTAAAGTCCCTGAATGCTTTATTGCAGGAAGCACAGGTATTCAGTTTACACACCACTGGTCTGTCGTTGGTTGGGAGTTGGTCTCACAGATACAAATTTCTTAGATGTCAGATTTGCTTCGTCCATGGACAAGGCTCAGAGAAACCCTGAGTGAAGAAATGAAAACTCTCAATCCTTGGAGCCTGGCTGTCTGCACCAGAGCAGCAGAGGTCCAGGATGCAGAGACTCTACTGCCTCAATTATAACTGACCACTGTAATCTCACTGCTCTAAGGCAAAGTCTTGCTTCCCTAGAGATTAAAGCACCTTCTCCCTACAAAATCCTTCGAAACTTCTAAACCAACCAGGTGCTCCCTGAAACATTTAACATATTTATGCCATTTGATTTAAGGAAAAGTTAATTCTCAGTATAAAGTCATATATTTATGTATTTGATGGTGTACAGAGAAAGAGAGAGAAAGAGCAGAGATTCCAAAGTAAAGAATTCTGTTTTCCCAAGCAGCTCCTAGGCTACACAGAGGCAGAGCCAGTTCGGCAGCAGTTACCATCCAGCGATGCTAAGATGAAATCCCCTGCATTTATGTGCTGTCTTGATAGATAAAAGCACTGCTGTATCTATGAGCAGATGCCTGCTGGTCTCCTTGTTTTTCTGTTGGTGGTGATGAGGTCATCCAGAGGACCCAGTCTCTCCCTTCGTTGCCCTGGTAATCAAAAGCACATAATTAAAAGCTGGCTGGTGAGAGCAACGAATGCGATTCTATGACCCAAGAACGGTTTTTTCCTGAGCAAATCTCATTAGACCACATTAAATTCACAATAGGTTTAAATTCACAAAGTGTACACTGGTACGATCGTAAGTAGGGTGTTAACCAGAGAATTCCCTAAACACAGGAGGTGTTTGAAATCTGATTCTTTTTCAAAGTGAGGAACTCAAGGAGATGCTGGGTTTTCTAGCATTTATAGACAGGAAGTGAGGGGGCACCTGCAGAGGAGCCTAAATTCAAACCTGGTGGCTGGCAAGAGGAAAGCGAGGGGAAGAAAAAGGTTAAAGAGAGAAGGAGTGAGGGAAGGTGGAGAAGGAAAGAGGAAGGAGGGCAGAAGGGAAGAGAGGAGAGAGGAGGGAGGTGGAACAGTTAGTCTGAAGGGTCTGCAGCTGGGAGACCCATGATACGGCTCGTGACACAGCGAAGCTGCACTAGAAACCGCTTACTACTACTGGACCTCACTGGTGTCCAGAGGGCCAAGCCAAGTCATGGCGAAGAATGGATTTTCTATCATCTAAGTAACTGATCCAGGTCACCGAACCAGCCTAAACGTAGGACACATGTGACTCTCAAACAGCTCACCTGCCCATTTCAGCCACTGAGATGGTAGCCATATGTAGTGTGCTTTTTAAAAAGAAAATCTGAAAGATGCTCTGCTCTAAGTAGCCTGGAGAGCCTCTCTACTCACCCCTCCTAAATGCCCAGAGCTGTGGCGCTCCCAAGCCTCCCTGAGCTTTATCTAGGGGGTAGAAGGGAAGATACTGCTGTGTAGAGCCATGTTGCAATCTTCTATCGGCAGCTCTGTCACTAACTTCTGAGGGAGGACAGTGGAATCCTCATGGATCCAGCATGTAACTCCTGGGTTTGGACCAGTTGACTGTAAATCAGTGATTTAAACTCAGCCTCCGTGTTCTCACCCAGAGAAAGGGATTGATGACAGAGTCTGCCTCACAGGACTTTGCTGCATGCCTAACACACAGCAAGCACTCATTGCACACCGGCTGGTATTATTATTACTGTTATTAGCCATCTGCACACACAGCGTGGGGAGGAATTTCATGATGTGCTCTGAGAAGTACAGGGAAATTTCCAAGTCAGCATATTCTTGAGGCTTGCATCCCTTGTTAGAGAACTTCTCTGCTTTCTTAAGCATTGCCCCTTATGGTAAATGCAGCTTAGCACCAACACAAGTGCTCTGCCCTGCTTTTCCACTGTCATGAATATATTGTATTCAAAGACTTGGGCCAATACTGGCCTGAGTGTCCTGGGCTTCCTGGATGTATTCTTCACTCAAACTGTTCTTCTGATAGGGACCAGATCTTTACGTCTCTAACAGCACACCAGCTTGATGCAGCACAGAGGTGCTTAACCCTGAGGACTCAAACTAGGGCACTAAAAGATCTGTGAGTCTCTGAAATTAAACGCAAAATGTCCTGGTACATTCATATGCCTCGGGGGCCAGAAGATCTGTAGCTTACTGGAGTCTCAAAGGTCACCCTGGTGTGATCCTGGGCCTCAAAGGTGCTAGGTTCCCCCCCAGATGCATTTGATTCATACCAGGTTCTCCATCCATTATCAAACATGTCACACTAGAGCATTCTGAGAGTGTCTTCCCATCCCAGAATAATGATGTTACCGATTCCAAAGTTCCCTCACTGAGGATTTCTCTTCGCCCGAGGAAAACCTTGGAAGCTTCTGGTTTTCTAAAACCTGAATCTTACATACCTTGTCAGTGGGGTTACTGCCAACTAAATATGAGTTTTAGGTGCACAACAAGTAAACTTCTAATGGAAGTATAGTCCTTGCCATATTTACCCAGACGGTCTCTAAATTACCATGGTTCAACATAACAATTTTTTTTTTTTACTTTAAGAAGAAGGGAAGGTAATATACATTTAGAAGAAAACATTTAAAAACACTTAAAATTTGGGATTTGGACGTTTTCCAAGGCTGGAATTATGTGGTCAGTTGTCATTTAAGATCCTGGGCATTGACCGTGACCATAGATCCCAGTCACCCCTTGGTGCTACTCTACCATGCAGGGCCATGTGGTCAGTGGGGTAGGCTACCTGCGCTTCAGCTTATGCTGTTTAGAATGCAAGGTGGTTTAATCCAGATGTAATCTCATCATATATCAAGGTGTACCCGTATTAAAGCAATTTATCTGCTATTTCCCTGAAACTCACATTTAACTGGAAATTTACAATTTTTATTTGCCAAATATGGAGACTGCATCTGTATTAATTATCTTAAGTAAAAGAATACAGAGTCGGTATACATGGAGAAGTTTCACTGGCAGGGCAAAAGAAAGCACAGTGCATTGTGGGAGTCCTGAAGACTGAGTGACAATTGCTCTGTTATGCGGCACCTCCCAGGGACCCCAGCAAATGAGGAGCCCTCAAGCCCAAGCCTTCTTGGCGTCTCAGCCAACTCCATTCTGCTGGGATCTTGACATCTTGTCTAAACCCTCCTCTGTTTATTTCTCTGGCTTCTCTTTGGTTTTCATGGCAATCTCTCAAATTACACACTTGGCTATTTTTATGGTTGTATTGCGTCATCTCTTATTTTTTTAGTCTCTTTTATCTCTTCTGGGGGTTGGATTTTTAGCCTTCTAATTTCATCTAAAAATAATTTTAAATAATGTTTATAAAACAGCATAAGCTTTTCAGATTAGACTATTTTAGAAACATCATAATATTACACAAGTAACACTGGTCACTTTTATTTCTGACATGTTATGAAGTCTGAAAAGCAAGGCATAGTAAATTTTTCTTTCATATAGGAAATCTTTAATAGAAACATTTAATTTTGACTGTAGCCTGCAGATATAGTCTTTGTGTCTATAACTACAGATGTGTTTGGATACATTTAATATATTCCTAACTGTTAGACAGAATTATACTAAAAGCATAAGTAAATTCATCAAAACAATTGACCAGCAGGAAATCAGTCAAATTATACAAAATTGTTCATCATAACCAAATATGTAAATTTCTGTGAATAAAATGAACATATATTTTTAATATGATACATGAAATATGCACTAAAGATATTTTTGTTTTATTTTGAACTTAAACCAGTAGACTTATCTTTCACAGTTTAAAGAAAGCATTTTGGAGTATTATTCGATTTCACATTATTTTTTTACTGTGAAAATCTCTTCCTAATAGTTTTAGAAATTGATAGAAAATAAAGATTGTTATTAAAGGAGATAAAAGTAATTTAAGATAGATAATAGCGGGGCTGCGGATTTAGCTCAGCGGCATAAGCACCTGCCTTGCAAGCACACAGTCGTCAGTTCCTTCCCTGGTGCCAATAAAAAAAAAAGATAGACAATAGCAGTGAGGAATGAAGAATGCAAAATAAGATAAGCAGAAAGAAGTAGGAGTGAAATGTCCAAATTAAATCTGCTTAGCAATTTTGGAGGAATGGTTTGAAAGAAGTTGTGTAGTGTATTAATGGATTTACAGTGGAAATTGAATAAGCAATATAACCATTGTAGACATATTAGTCTGGGAATGACATAATTTGTAAAGCCAATTGCTTGTTTTTTCTTGTAAAATATTTGACGTGGCACGTTTGACATGGGGGTGTACATGTGTAAGTGTGTGGTGATAGCTGTAGCTGCCAGAGTGTGTTTCTGTGCACACGTTCGTGTAAGCATGCATGGTAGTGAAGGTGCACACATGAAGCGACAGTGGTAAAATTGGTGGTGAACAACTGCTAACACTAACAACTACATCAGGCTATTCGTGTTGCTTTTTATTTTATAAATTAATAATTACAGTTAAGAATTACTAAGGCTTTCTTTCCGTGAAATATTTAATAAGGACTAGAATTGTATTACTGTTTAATCTTTAAATCTACTTTTCTTTTTGATGAGGTAATTAATTAAATGCTCATTAGTTATTTATACCAGGTTAAGGTTTCTACTTTTCCTTTGCTTTCCATTAGCTTATTTCTTGGGCCGATAATTATTTAAGTATCTCTATTTGTGTATGTTTAAAGCTCATGGGTGTTTTTCTTATAATTAAATATGCAACCACTGATTAAGCTGTTACCCACGTATACACCTTTAGTGAGGGAAAAGAGCAAATACTGTCTCACTAAAATCCCTTTTCCTATTTTCTGACACAAAGACAGCTTAAAGATATCAAAAATAGCCCCTTATCCTTTAAGGAATATTCTTCACTTGTTATACTGCTAATATATTTATTCATTTTCTGAGTGTCATGCCCCTAATTTGTTTGGTTATTATTTAGCAGACAGTGGTGGTTTAAGGTCATTGTATTTTCAAAACTCTTTATAATTAAAATTGTTTGACTTTTCATATAACAGACTCCTGGATATTCTGTCATTCTACAATCGCAGAGTGCACTGTAGAATAATTTAGTTCCAGTAAGTAAGTGACGTTTCATGGAAAGGCTCACACATGCACATAGCTGAAGGCAGAGATTATACATATGTCCCCATATTTGGGAAACAAGCAAAAATCTAATCAAAAGCCGACCATTTGTACTCACAAAGATATATTGTAGCAATAATTAGTCACGAGACGAATGCACTCCACAGCAAATGAACATTAATTACATCTAGCAGGGAGAGAAAATTTGTTTCAGATTTGAAAGCAAGGCAAGCCTTTTGGGGCATCTGTTTTGAGTCTTTGTGGGATTTTTTTTTGGTTGTGTTGTGTTGTATTGTGTTGTGTTGTTGCTTTTTGAGACAAGGTCTTGCTGTATAGTTCAAGCTGCCACTGAACTCACTATGTAGCCCAGGTTGGCCTCAAACTTGCAGCAATCCTCCTGCCTCAGCCTCCAAGTGCTTGGGTTACAGGCCTTTGCCACTATGTCCAGTTTGTCTTGAGTCTTTGGTTTGGGTTAGTTTTTTAAACAAATGAAAGAGGCCTGTAGAAGCAAGAAAGAAGAATTTAAGAACTGTGCCTTTTCCATAACCATCAGATTGGGAAAATGTTCATGATGATGTAAAAGGACCCTCAGACAGTCAAGGAAGAATGTGAGATAGGTGATGGTAAGGGAGCCCTATCTAAAAACAACACAATAGTAATAGTAACAATAATGATAAAGGGTCTTCACCAGTGACGGCAGTGTAACTAGAAAATTACACCAGATAATTTGACAAAACCAAGTCAAGGTGAAGATGCATACCTCGTGCGGCCCAGTTGTATTCCTCCTCACATGTGTGCTGGAAAAGCTCCAGCCCATGTGCACAAGAAGACAATTATCTCAGCTGTTTTCATGTTTGAACAGTTACTGTTACTATTTTTAAATAATAAAAATTGCAGCTCGTGTGGACATTAAACGTGTAAAAACACTTTGGTACATTCATATCATGGAGTACTATACAGAAATTAATGCAGATAAACAACATGCATTAACATAGATCAACACCAGACACGTGACTTGCAAAAGAGAGAAGCAGGTTACAGAAAGCTTAGCACCGTATAACAGCATTCACATAAGTCTAAAGCAGTGAAAACAATACTGAGTGTGCACACAAAGTCTTGTCCAAAAGTATAAAAATGTGCAAAGGAAAGAAAAACACAAAGTTCAAAGATGGTGGTTCGTCTTGGGGAAGAAAGGAGGAGACATGAGCTTAGGTACATAAGGTGAGTTACCTGTGTGTGTAATACACAATCTCTTTTCAAGAAGGAATGTCTAAGCAGAGCAGAGGGGAGAGAAATCAAAGCGAGTAGTCTCCTTACTGTGAATGAAAGATGAATATATTAAAAATACAAATGAAAGCAGATACCGCTGAGACAGACAGCAACTTCACTCACATACATCACACAACAGGGAGAAGGAGCTTGCTAGACCTGCCTACAATGGTGATTCTTTATTCGCTGGTGCAAAACCAATGGGCTGCATTCAGCTGAAAAACAGATTTAAAGACTGGTGTGCCGACGTGGTAACTTCGTGGTTACGTCTCGAAGGTGAGCAGTACTAAGGACCCGCGCGATGTACCGCTCCGAGAGTAACACTGCCCTGGGACCATCCGGTCTGTGACTTCCCCTCATGCTGTTTGATTTTCAGAATGGTGTTCTGGTAACCTTTATGTAAACACGATGCCCCCTGTCTGCTCCCAGAGGTTTTTTTTTTTTTTTTTTTGCCAGAAATCTTGATAAAAGACACCAAAATAATAATGTCTGCTACCCTCAGTCCTGTTTGTCCTTTTCCCCTGCCGCCTCCTATCCAGTAGTTGACACCGATGCAGGAGCACAAGGGTGACTTCTCAGTCTGTGGCTCCGCCCTCCCCATCACTCCCTGCCTCAAAGCACACACGCAGATTTCCCCAGCAAAATGTCCTGGACTCCCCACTCTCTGCCACCCTCCTCCTCTTCCCTGGGGCTCCAGAGAACTATGTTAACTGCACTGAAAGCCCCCATAAGGCTTCCCCAGTCGGAGAACTCTGTGCCCACTGTCCCGCTATCTAGCAAGCCACTCCTGCTCCTATGCCTGCCAGCCCGTTGTGATTCATTGCGCCTCTGACCCTCTGGGGTCTCCTGTTCATCACACTGCAGTGAACAGTGTCCTCTCTGTCCTGTCTAGAGGGCTTGCTCTTTCTGGGAACAGACATAGCTTGACACCTAATCCACCCTTGTCCCCATGTCTACTGCACTTCATGGAACATGCCGTGGGTGCTCTGTGACCTGGCCTGAACTAAGGCATGATTGCCAACCCACCTGTGGTATAAGATATTGAATTAAAAATCAAGTTGTGCTACATACTGCTAGCAGAATCCTTACCCGAGCATGATTAATGTCCAGCTGTGTCCTAGCTATATCCTTGGTTCCTGTTGTCATTAGGCTCTCATCATCTTCCCCATCTTTTCTCTCTGGCCCACCCTCTACACTCAACTGGACTGAAACAGTCATCCCCTTGTATCCAGGCTGATAAAATAATTACAGAGATGTTTCAAGCAATTATTTCAAATGGCTGACTCTAACTACTGTGCTGGGTTGTCTGCAGCACCACACACTGCTCTGTGTAATTCAGAGCTATGCAAATCAATGACATGTTGGAGTTTAGCAGATTCATTAGCTTACGATGTTTATTCTCCAAAATGCTTTTGTAGAACGTAAAACTAACCTCCCTCACTGCACAAACATCACTGACTTGCTTTATGTTGCTTCTAGTTGGTGCTATCAGATACAGACACCCTCTCTCAGTGTAGCAGCCTGGAATTTTGGTGCTTTGGTCCTTTCTAGATGTTTATAAGAAAGCTACAATAGGCCGGACTTGGTGGCAGATGGTAAATCACACAGAAATGTAATCTGCATACACTACACCACAGTCTCGCACCTGGCAGAATTACTTTGGGTCTTGTCCTATCACTGAGTCTACACCTAAGAAAACTTTGAAAATGGAAAGAAATTATGAAAGTCAGTCAGCAAATGCCACCAGAGTCCCCACTGTTTGGGAATCAGGGATAGAATGTGCTGCAGAATAAGTGGCTGCTTCAATACCACTAGGGTGACACACCCTAGTCAGAAGCCACACACAAAGACAAACGTGCACAGACTGTGCGGGATGCATGCCAGCCCATCAGCCAGGCCTCTGTGTTTACGCACGGGCCCTAGAAGTCAGCCTGCCTCGACAGAAGCAGCCGTATTCTGAAGGTAGAATTAAAAGTGATTATTAGGCACTGAGCAGATGCCTCGAAGGACACACAGGTGCAGAACTAGAGGAAGGGTAGAGATGGGACCTGTGGCATGTAAGGAGAGGGGCTGAGTAAGTTTTCTGGAGGACTTGCCAGAGCTGGTGCCCAGAGGCACCCACAGTGATGCCCAGAGCTACAGGGCCAGGACTGATTGTTGCCAGGAAAGAATGACAGCCGGGGGCAGTGGGGCCCCAGGGGACAGAGAGGCCCTATGGCCATTGGGAACAGGAAGTGACTTTCTTGTTGGATAGCGCTTTCTACCAAAGAAAAATTCCAAGGTCAGCATTCTTATTTTAAGAACATGGGAGATTAAGATTATATATTTTATGGAAATTATAGTTGCGATATTTAGTACTGCTGTTAAAGTAATAATCAAGTCTATGCAAAAATAAAACTTGAAAGGATTTTTATGTATGTAGAACTAATTTTTTTTAAATCAAAGGAATTTTTTGCAGCTTAAGCTTTAAAATCAAAATGGGAAAACATGGTCATTAACTCTAAAGATTTGAAGAAAAACAAAGTTTCAACATCTGAAGAAAATATCTTAATGCTCAGTGGGTATGTTCAAATATATACATTCTGGTTAGTTCACCTGGTATGTTTGAATGTACACATTCTGGTTAGTTTCTCCCTCCAGGGAAGTGAATTAATGTTTTAAGGTCCACGCAGGTATAATAAAAAGGTCAGCTACACAGCTCGAGAATGAGGCTGGGGATGTAGCTGAGGGACGGAGCATTTGCCCCAGCATCCCAAAGCCCCACAATCAATCCCCAGCACCACAAAAACAAAAAAGCAAAGCCACAGAGAGGAAACAGACAACTGAGTCAGTATGCCCCACACTGACAGGAGACAGCAGGCAGCATGCCAAGGCCCAGGCCCTGGAAACACCTTCCCAGAAGGACTCACCTGACACCTCTGATGCATGTGTACATTCTTCAGCCAAGGCGGCAGACCCGAAGTCAGCCTGCAATGAAGAAATGGTATTTTTTTTAATAGAAAAGATAATTACAACAAAGAGTACATGCATACAAAGGAAAGAAGCAAGTGCTCCGTTTAAAAAAGGAAGAATACACGGGTTTGCCACTAATATGTTGCTAAGACTGAATTTACTTTAAAAAATAAGCTGTATCTTCCCCAGAACCATCATATGTATCAGAAATGTGCATGTTACAATATGTAAGCCAGTGTACCGCCAGCCCCAACACACACATGTGTGAGCACACGCACACACACCCAGGCATGCACACACGTCTTCTATTCTCAGGCAGTCTTTACATTACTCAAAGACCGATAACAAACTTTAATGATCGCCTTTTTCTTTTTCTCATGGTGTGTATTGTGGGGGGTACTGGGAGTCAACCCATGACAGGGAGCTACATCACCTTTTTTTTTTTTTGAGATAGCATCTCACTAGATGGGACACAAATTTTTGATCTTCCTACCTCAGTTTCCCTCAGTGCTGGCATAACAGGTATGTGCCACTTTATTCTCAATCTGTAGAGGACACTGTGGCTGGACTGTTTGTCCACATCTGATGTGCGCTGGACAAGCAGCACCCAGCTGCTGATCCATGGTACACCCCACCCCAGGAATTCCTGAGAACTGGCCATTCCCAAAATGACCACAGCCCCAGTAGACTGCGTCTCGTCTTCCACCATCACTTTTACCAATTCCTAGATTCCTTATTTTATTCCCAGAAGGTACAGCATTCTTGAAATAAAAGCTACCCTTTTAGGAATAACTATGAGGTTAAATTCAACTCCTAAAGATTACTCAGCATCTAAACATTTGCAAGAGAAAGTTATTTTCACACAGCTTCAGCTTCTAGAACATTCAAACTGTTATAGAAGAGCTATTGAAGCTGGGCATGATGGCACACTCCTATAATCCCAGCTGCTTTAGAAGGCTGAGGCAGGAGAACTGTGAGTTCAACTCCAGCTGGGCAATTTAGCGACACTTGTCTCAAAATAAAAATACAAAATGCTCAGTGGCAGAGCACTTGCCTAGCATGGGCAAGAGCCTGAGTTCAACCCCTGGTATCTGTGGGGGTTGGGGGGACCTCCTATCTATTGTTAAGTTGTGTTCACAAAGGAAAATGTTTCACTACATCTCTATATAATATCCTGTTCCTATAATAAAAAAAAAACAAGAAATGTAGGAAAGGGAGAGCTATCTAATGGTTCTTAGACTATGGTATACCTAGGACTCCATGACCTTTCAGGGAATCCAAAAGGTCAAAACTGACAATGCCATATTATTCACCTCTGTGAATTCTTGCAGAATCATTATTCTGCAAGAATACAGTGATGAACCCCGAAGCCCACACAGCCTGTGACATCACACAGAAGCTAGAGAAGTGAGCTCTCTTCGCTTAAGCCAGACGTCAAAGAGATCGGTAAAATGGAAAGTAATATTCTCCTCTCTTATTAACTTTGTTTTGGATGATACAATGATTTTTCACAAGAATACGTTATTACTATTCATGTAATGGTTTATCGTTGTTATGCATACCCCAGAGTTATTGAAAATATGGCATGATTTTGATTCCTAACAGTCAATATTGATAAAAAGCTCTGGAGTAGTCTGTAATATTTCACAAACATAGATTTTTCTGAGATCAAAAAGTTTGAGGATGACTGAGCTACACAAATGGCTAAGTCACTGTCAACCTGAAAACATTCTTTACCCCCTCAAACCCCCACATTATTCAAACAGTGTTAGAAGAAGAGGGGTTCTGTGACTCAGGAGAATTCCGTGCAGGAACCTCTTGAGTGGCTGTCAGTGGACTGCACCCCGGCCAGTGGCTAGTTTCCATCCTACCTGATCTCTTCATTCTCTCGCAGACAGTGCAAACAGCGGTAGGTGAGAGAGGACGAACGGGCCCGCCCACATGTACGCACGACTCTTGGAAAACACTTGCCCTGAGTGTGGAGCCTCCCCAAACCCTGATCAGTCAGTTTAAGCAAAACTTTCCAAAGACATACCATCTGCCTATCTAAAATTCATCATATTTGAGCTCTCATTGCAGTAAAAGCAATTATTTCAAAAGATACATCTGATTTCTGATTGCAGAACAATTACCCAGGACACTTTTTTTAAATCCATAGGTTCCGGCTGAGGCTTTAGCTCAGTGGCATAAGTGCCTGCCCGGCAAGCACAAGGTCATGAGTTTGATCCCCGGTACCAAAAAAAAAAAAAAAAAAAACTTTCTTTATGGAGACAACTTGAGACTATCCTCATTAGTGAAATGAATAAGAGTCATATTTATAAATATCACATTGTTTCTCTAGTGTAAAAAGTAATAAGAACTATAGGAGTAATAAAACCCAAAATGTGTAATTGCTACTGTAAAAAAGAGGAAAAGAAAGTGCTCTAAAGGATATAACTGCATGTGTGTTTAAGTGTGTAAGATAGATGACCATATTACTGTTTCTGTTAGAATGTTGAGCAGAACCGTTAACAGTCTCATTGTTTGAATGTGTGCTTTGTATGCTTTAACTTTCTAACTTGAACAACTATTTCCAAAGATGACAGTATGTAACTTATCAAGTGGCGATTTCTTAGTGTTTTTGTTTTTGTTGTGGTTGTTGTTCTTTTTTTTTTCTTTCTCCTTTGGAATTCTGTATTGTTGCTACCCTCTTTCTGGTTTGTTGGGGTTTTTTTCTTCTCTTTAAATTAAAAAATAAATAAATAAATCTGTAGGTTCCCAGGCTCTACCTCAGACCTCTGGAACCCATGGCACAGGGCTGAAAGGAGCAGGTATGTTCTCAAAGCCACGCTTTCCCCAACCCCTGATACACCCTACATGCAGGAGGCGACAGTTTGCTGCAGAGCTCAGTTCAGCTCCCCAAGTTCCTGGGGTGAGAGGATGGAGAAATAAAGAGACAATACACAGGAAGCTGAGGTCTGGTGGAGCTCTCTTTCCTGATGGGAGCAAAGGAACTGCTCAGTCACAGCAGAGCATTTATTTATACTCTGGCTGGTGTCACCTGACACTCCCATTTGCCTAGCAATCCGCAAGCGCCCAACCTATGGGCTTGGTACTTTCTGGACTGGAGCTGACTGCCCACTGGTTCCTCCTTCTTGGGAACAGGTCCCCTCCTCCCCCTCCCCACAAGTGGGATTGATCTCCAGTCTCAGCCCCTCCCCACAGTCTGACCCTGGAACCCAGAGAAGCCAGGGGCTGAGGCAGCACCCAGCACTGAAGTGGTGCCTCAGTTTACGAACATAATTTTTTCCAAGATTCTGGTTGCAAAGCAAAATGGTCGTAAACTGAATCAAAGCTCCCCAAAATGTCAACGTGGAACTTAAGCATTGAATTTAAGTCTGTTCTTGTCCAATTAGGTTTGCAACCAGATTGGTGGAAAGAGTTGTTTTTGAACCAAGGTACCACTATGAAGTACTATGAAGTCAGGCCTGGGAGGGAGCCCAAGCAAACTTCAGCCTAAATGAGAAGATCTAGGCCTGGAATTAGAGGGTCTTGGAGAGTCTTTGGGCTGGGAATAGTGATGAATGAGCCAGACATCATAGTGTACACTTATAATCTCAGCACACAGGTAGCTGAGGCAGGATGATCATGAGTTGAAAGCCAACCTGAGTTAATGAGATCCTGTTAGGGCCAGCAAAAGACCCTATCAAACAAAAATGCTGATGAGAGGATGTAAGAAAAGAAAAAGGAAGAAATGGGAGAAATACCACGTTATAAAATTTCAAAACTGAAGATCTCAAGAGTACTAGACTACTAATGTCTCAGGTTCCCCAATTTAACTTAGAGCCAAATAAGTGCAGTCTTGTTGTGAAGACCCAAAGCAAAATTGATAAGTGCTTTGGTGAAAACCCCCAGAACATATAAACAGAGAAAGACTTAAAAGCCAGAAAGGATGATCACATGGGTGTGAGGTAGAAGGATTATGCAAATAAGCACAGAGATGGCCATGGGGAAAATCAGGTAGATAACCTGAAATCACCAACATCGCAGCCTGGTGGTGCCAAGTAGCCGATAGAGCCAGAGGCAGAAGGCTCTGGGTCTGATCTGCCCACCATCGCTCCTTGTTGGGTACCTTATAAAAATCCAAATGGAAATAGCCCAAGAGTGTTCAGAGTCTTGATTAATCTTTTCTTTGTTGGTAGTGCTGTAGGTTAGTCAGTGATGTTTAATTCAAGTTAGTGTAAGGCACAGGCAGGAACTAAATAGTAAACCTCTCCTAATTTTTTCAGTTGTCCTCAAATGAAGGTTGCTTTCAAAGAGTTTGAGCGTGTAGCTCTTTCCTTGGTTCCTGACCACCCTGTGAGCATTGAGACCATCACACTTTGATGGTATTCAAGTTAAAATAATTGCATTTCAGCAAAGGCTTATGAAGTTGAAGGAGATAGTAAAGAGGGTGAAATTCAATTTCTTGCGATGATTTTTGGTTGTCAAAATACTTTCATTTATTAACCTTCACTTATTTTTATTGCACAAACAAGATTGGACCACTCTAGCAAGTCTTATCCAGGTTTTGCAACACAATTACAAGTACAAATGTGTGTTCAAAGAGTACTTTCTGTACCGCAGGCGGCTTTGATAACAAGCGGAGGAAGGAAGAACTCTATTTAGCACGATCTGTAGTGCCTGCACAAAGCTCTTTGCTCTTTTTGCCTTCACCTCCCTCATTCTCTAGATAAGATAGGAAAAGAAAGAAATATTTACCCTGTACAGACCTCTCAGGAGAGAGGCTGAAGGCTTAGTGATCGCCTAATGAGATCTACAATTCTTCTCTCCCTGCTTGCTGATAAGTATCCATTGCTCCATTTTGGAAGCTAAAAGATGTTTTCCACTATGTCAGTTCTATTTAATAAATGACCTTTCCAGGGCTTTCAGCAGTGCATAGTCTGAAACTATTATGACACATCTTCAACAAACCTTTGTTTTGCTCACCAAGTCAATGCTTAATGTACATGACATATTTGTAAGACAAGTTTCATGACTAGTTTCGTACAGATGTCCATTTATCAGTGATCCACTTGGTCAGAAGCATTAGTGTCTTACCTTGGAATGAATTGTTTTTTGTTTACCTTTAGCCTTTTTATTCCCCACTGTTATGATTTAGATCTAAAATGTCGTCCCAAAATCTCACTTGCGCAGACTCGGGGGACTTTTGGAAAGTGATTGGATCAAGATCAGGATTGCTATACTCATCAGTGGATTAATCCATTGATGACTTTACAGCTGAGTACGCTGTTAAGAGGAGGGGCCTGGTGAGAGATGTGTCCCCAGGTGTGTGATCTGGAAGGGTGTATTCTTGTCACTGGTTCTTCTCATCCTTTTCTTCTATTTTCTGACTACCATAGACTGAGCAAATTCTCTCCACCAGGCCCATCCACCATGCTGTTTCTGCCTAGGAGTCAGTCAGCCATGGACTAAACCTGCTGAAATTGTGAGCCCAAATAAACCTTGTTTCTTTTAAGTTTTGGTGTCAGATATTTTGCCCCAATGATGTGACAGTGACTAATATACCCAACTTAAAGGTTCTGTTGCATCAGAGATACTGACTGAATCACAGAGAAAGGAATGTGTTTGTGCCTTGTGTAGGAACCCAGTTGAATGTGAATCATAAAAGAAGCCCTTTGGTTATTCTCCAAGCTGTCTAGATGTGCACCGGGCAGGTGATGCCCTTAGTATAACAAGGACCCCACTCTGCATCTGGTGAGGGGCAAGTACAACAGGGCCCTGAGCACGAGGTGGTGGACTGCACTCCACAGCCATGCTATCTGTTGGTATGATGGGCGGGGAGGACCTGGACTCTGTGTCTGCCTCTCTTGGGATCGCTCTAGAATTAGTTCCTCTATCTTTTCCCAAGGCTTTGAAACTAACATTGTTTTCTATGAAATTTTATTTATTTGCCTTATTGTATACTTATACATACATTTTATTATTTTTAAGCCAGGCATTATAATGAAGGTAGATATCTTCTCTATTCTACCCTCCCTTCATTTGTGCATGGTTTCTTTGGTTGGATCTAGGAACTCAATTAATACAAGGCACATTAACAAAAGAAAAACACAAGTTTTATTAAGTTTGTTTGTATATGAGAATCTTCACAAGAGAGTAAAGACCAGAGAAATTATAAAAGTATGATGTTTTTATACTTCTTGTAAAGAATAATAAATTTGCAAAGAAATTTTAGGATGAATGGATCTCTGGACAGGGGTATAAAACTAGTGGAAGATAAAAATTATTGCACAGATTTTATTTACTCAGGTTCATTACACTCACAATGACTAGTCTCTGCAGATTAAGGTTATTTTCCCAGTTTGGCCCAGGAGTTCACTCCTTCCAAGAGAATTGTGCTCTTTGCATGGAGACAAAGAAGCCAACTATTCCTTTCTGAAGTTACAGTTCTTTAAGTGACTTCAGCTTAAATAATCAATACGCCAAGTTACCATGCTATGAGATGGCATGTCCCTCAACATCTTCACATTAATTTGCTTATCCACTCAGCAAGTATTTATTGAGCTTCTATCCTGAGGCAATAGTAATTCCTTTTATTAGAGAAAAACAGAAAAAAGAGTAAAAATAATACAGAATTTCAAAAAAACAGTAAGAAGTCACTAGTTGATAAATTACATATTGTTATCTTAGAAGAAATTACTCATCACAAAATCAAAGCATAAAAAGTGGACAATCAAGCAATGATAGTACAAACTATTCTGTTTGATGAACTAACAAAAACTGAGTAATACGGTTGTCTATCTTACACACTTAAACATACATACAGTTATATCCTTTAGAGCACTTTCTTTCCCTTTCATTATCATAATATCTCTTATACATTTTGGATCTTATTACTCTTTCAGATTTTTATTATTTTTTATACTAGAGAGACAATATGATATTTACAAATGTGAGTCTGATTTATTTCACTTATGAGGATAGTCTCAAGTTGCCTCCATTTACCTATAAAAGCCTCAAGATCATCCTTTTTATGGCTGAATAATATTCCATCAATGGTAATTTCTTAACAACTAAAGGATGTATGTGATTCTTGTGTTATTGTAGACCTATGTTTGTATATACAAAAGTGGTATTTACTTAATTATTTTTCTACTTAAGGTTTCATGTGTGGTTTGAAGGAAAAGGCTGTTTGCTTGCTTTTTTGATCTAACTTTGTACCCCCAAAATCTACTAGGTAGAAGGTGTTCAAGAAATGTTGAAAGAATGTTGAACAAGTCATGTTAACTTTCCTAATGAAATTGAGACAATTGTAATTAAAACATATATCCTAGAAATATCAAATTCAAAATGTCATGGAGAATCTTTCAGAAGAAATGGGGTGAGCATTAGAATAATGTTGGTGCAAATTAAGCTGGAAATTCAACTCTGAGTTCTCCGAAAGCTGCAGTTTAAGGAAAGATTGCCAACACTTCAAAGAGAGTGTGTCTTGGATTAGAATATATTTTGACCACTGTTACATATTTTAGTAGCATTTCGTTTCAGTTATAGGATTTTTCAGTTATAAGTACATATATTTCTTGATATAATGAATTATCAATTCCACAAACAAAATATCTTTTGTTTCTATATACAGTGGGTACTTACAGGAAAATACAAAACTCTACCAAATAATCTTACAAAAAAAAAAAGCAAAAATTTTTTAGCCCGTTTCATTTCGAAATGATGAGGTTACTCATTTTACAGTTTTAGATTATAAGCTTTACGTGTGAAATGTGCCTAAACGGGCGCAGTTGCGCAAGACCTATAATCCCAGCTACTTAGGAAGCTGAGAAAGGAAGATTTCAAGCTCACAAGTTTGGGATCTGGGCAAGTTAGTGAGACTTTGTATCAAAATAAAATTTAAAAAGCCTTGTGGAGGATATACATTAGTGGTAGAGCACCAACCTATTGTGCAAGATGATTTCAGTCCCCAGTACCAGAAAAAATAAATATCTAAAGCAAACAAAAATTATAACTGCAGCCCCTACCAATACAAAGTAAAGTAAGTATCAAAATATGTGGAGTGGAGGGAGACTGATTTGCTGAGTAAAGGTCGTCCCTCTGTATGAATTTCCTTCAAGGGTGATGCGAAGTAATTTCTAAGCAGAACCATTTGCAAATGCTTAAATGAGGAAACTGGCTAACCATTTTAGTGAACTGTTTGATCTGCTCCAATTATTAGTTATGAACTGATGGTAAAGTTTTTCTTATTTCTTTGAATGTGTACATGGGATCCACAGCCTGGTCTCCAAGATTATCTAATACTGGAGGATCTTACAGAAGAGACTAACCCTATGAAAGCTCAGTTTACCCAGCCAAATGAAACTCACTATCCTTCTTAAGCAATGACGGCACATAAATGAGATTATGTGTGAAGAAAACTTTATAAACTATAAAAGTTTAATTTTGGTCCTAGAGATTTCAGCATTCACAGCAGTAAAATTTGAGCCTGGAAGTAGATACTTATGTGATTAGTGAAACTCACTTAATTTTTTTTTTTTTGCATCATAAATATATACAGTTTTAAAAGTCTCTTGAGTTCAGTGGCTCAAATAAATCTGTCTTGCAAAACTTACCTAACAATTGATTTCCTGTTTTAAAGGTTCTCTCTGTAAGAAGCATGAATTCACAGGAACCGTCTTCAGGTATTAAATCTATAGAAGATAGTACTTCTCAAGCCATGGTGCTGTGTGTGATGACGTACCTCTTGTTTTTCCAGATTATTCTTCTCTTGGCTTTGTGTATAATTCATCTGGATAAGCATATTTAGATAGCTTAATGATTCAAGTGATTATACCATGCTTTGAGGTTTTATGAGAAAAATTGGCGTATATAATTATACTGTTAAGCAAACTGGTTTGACTGTTCTCAAAACAAAACAAAAACCCTAACTTTCACCAACATTTAAAATGGCTGCAGCAGCATATTTAGAAGCAATCAATCAACAACTGTCACAGCTCAGACAAACTCATGGCTCAGATGTCACTCAGGTGATTGGAGGAAAATAATCATCTTTGAAGGACACACAAAAGCAAACTTTGTAAGTGAAGGTAAAGATCATAGAGCCTCCCACCCATCCCTTTGGACTAGAAAGAAAAATGGAGCTAGAGAAAATGGGAGAAATTCCTTAGGAGGAACCAATTACCTTCCCTGGGCTGCAAAAAAAAAAGCAAGTGTCACAATTATGGGGGCACAAACTGGGGACATCAAGGAGTGGAGAGTTTCCAATGGCCGGAGGATGGAAGAGGGAGGCGCAATCAAATCCTGACATTATCTGAATAGCTCACACCACCATGCTGGGACAAATCATGGCAGAGGGTGCCACATACCTTGTCCTAGTCTCTTTCTTCCAGAGTTGCAGGGAGTGCTTCTACTATTTCTGCTCCTATAAAGCCTGAGTGAGATGGACTAGTGCTTCCCTCAGTCTGCACTGCTTTCCAACCAAAGAACAACATTATTGACTGCAAAGGATTTTGTTACTGTTTCAGTTCTTTCTTTTTTTCATTTTCGATACTTCATGTTGTTTCATCTACTTCTTTGTACAGGCCTGTGTAAAAAAGACCTATATCCGTAGTATCTCTTTCTACAAATACAACTAAAGCGTGGAATGGCTGGAGTCAGTTCCCTTCACATGTATAAAGCAAACAGAGATTAATAGTTATGCTTAACTATGCCTGGCGCCAGGGTGTGCAGATTCAGATTTATATTTCTTAATTGGAGTTATTAATCTCAAGGCACTGTTAGTCACACAGGTATCGCCTTGGCAATAGCAAAGAAAAAAGAAAATATTTTATGGTGTTTTACAAAATGCTAGTCCTGCCATTTATAAAGATCAGAAGATCATGAATGGCTAATAGTTCTAAGAAATTGTCTTATAATAGTACTCATCTGTGACTCTTCAACATATTGACTCTGAGAGTGTATGTTTATCTCCAGAAGTCACTGAAATGCTAATCCTACAGGATTAATGCAGGATCAAGGTACTAGCAAGGTAGAGAGAGTAGTACTCATAAATATTCTACTTGTCTACTCTTTTTCAGCCTCCTTGCAATACAATATAACCATTCATAGGCCTGGATGTGTGCAGAAATGAAGCGCGTAGCTTGCCGAGGCATGGAAAGGCCTCAAACAACTCTCTGATTTCTCTAAATCTGCAAAGTTGGCAGATCCATATGGGTACACAGATAGAAACAGCTTCCACTGAAAATCACTACGTCAAGCAGAACCTCCCAGACTCATAGCAAGCACAACAAGAGTGAGAAATTACCCCTGATCATGTGAAAGCACTGAGGTTTGAGACATGTTTGTTATCACAGCGTAGCTTAGACAGTGCTGACTCATACGGACAGTAAGAGTGGGTTTCAGTCTTGAGAACTAAACAAAAATCTACAGTTAGACTCTTACATATTTTTAACCTTTTAATTAAAAACTTACTAAAATGTAATGAGGACTAGAAAGCTTGTTCTGTAAAGGACCAGACAATAACTATTTTAGGTTTTAGGTGTGATAGTGTCTTCTATAACTGTTTAGCTCTAGCATGAGAGTTTACAGTTAGGGAATGACAATAATAAAGTAGTGAGAGTGACAATGTTCCAATTATACAGTGTTCATAAAAACAGATTACCAAGTGGTGGCACAGGCTTGTAATCCCAGTTATTTGAAAGGTAGAGATAGGAGGATCACAAATTTGAGGCCGCTGTAGACAACTTAGTGAAACTCTGTCTCAAAATAAAATTTTTGGGAGAATTGGCACAGGGCTGCACGGTAGAGCACTCACTCAGTGTGTGTTAGCATCTGAGTTCAATCCCCAGCACAAAAAACAAACAACACAAATAGGTAATGAGCAAGGTTTGGTGTAGTCATAGTTCACTACCCCTGTAATATGATATTTATCACTAAATGTAGTCATGTTGGATTCTCGGTGTGGTCATGCAGAATTCCAGGAACAAGTAGCAGTGGATGGCCTAAATCAACATGCATATGTTTATTCTCTGACAGTTCTGGAGGACAAAAGTCCAAGTTGTTAGCAGAACTGATTCCTTCTGAGGATCCTATTCAGGCCTCTAGCTTCTGGTCCCTGCAAGCCATCCTTGGCATTCCTTCACTTGAAGAAATGGCACTCCAGTCTCTGCCTCATCTTCCCACTATCATCTTGTTCTTATTGGTCATCCTTCTATTCTTATAAAGATACCAGTTATGTGAGGTGAATGAGTCACTTTACTGTAGAATGATTCACTTTATTGCAGTATGACTTCATTGTAACTATACCTGCAGTGACCTTATATCCAAGCAAAGTCCCATTCTGCGGTAGTGTGTGTTAGGATTTCGACAAGTCTTTTTAGGGTATGCAGCGCAGTCTGTAACACTTTGATTCCCTGGTTTGTTTGTTTGCTTGTTTTTGGCACTAGAGGTAAAGTCCTGAACTTATGCATGCTAGACAAGTGCTATACCACTGAGCTACTTCCCCAGGCCAACACTTGTTTTTTTTTTTTTATTTTAAAAACACATTTCACTTAGTAGATTGATGATTTTAAATAAACTGATAGGCCTTGGCTTTACTCACAGAGGGCAATTCAACAATTTCCTTGACAAGATTAAAATTTTAGGTAACTAATATGTAGGCATCTCCAAGAATTTACTGAAGACAAAAACTGCAATTTTCTTGACATGATTTGAAATCTTAACACATGAAAGAAAAAGTGAGTAACTGAGCGATCCAACACAGTAGGTGCCTTACCAGCACGTACAAGGACTTCAGAGGAGAGAAGAGGGAGTACTCAGGCCCAGAGTGGTGCTTGTCCTGCGAGATCTCACCAAGCTCACCATGGTCTGACCAGGGAGGGTTTGATGTGATCCACGCAGGAAGTGATGTATGATGTGGTTATGGGGACCACCAGTCTGATCTGAGACAGCAGAGAACCTAGGAGCAAAACAGGAGTGGTTTTGCAGAGGTTGAAACTGATACGAAGGCCCTTGAATTTCTGCTTAAGAAGAGTGCAGATTCTACTCAAAAGCCATTGGTTTCTGAGTAAATAGCAAAATCGAAGGTCTGTGGCAGTATTAATACACAAGATGCATTTGGCAGTGAATCAAGAAGGAATCACCAGCGAAGAAGTGGCAGCAGGCTGGCAAGGGGGTGGGTTAGGATTAGATGATCAGAATAGGATCAAAATAACTTCAAGAAGGTCCTTTCTTTTTGCTTTTTATCCCCCAGCCCTGAGGACTGAACTCAAAGACTGTGCACCCATGTCCCCAGCTGTTATGATTTAGATCTAAAATATCTCCCCCCCCAGTCTCCCATGGTCAGAGATGAGGCTTTGGGGTGGTGATTGGATTTTGGCAGTGCTGCAATCATTGTTGAATGCATCTGCTGATAAGTTTGTAACTGAGTGTACTGTTCGGAAGCTGGGACTTGTTGGTAGAGGCAGGTCACCTGGAAGCAGAACTTGGGAAGGTGTCTTCTCCCTGGCTCCTCTCTGTCTGCTTCCTAGCTGCCATGGGGTCACTAGCTTTCCTCCACCATGCCCTTTCTCCTTGTCTTTTCTATCTTGTAGCCAGCTGGGCATGAACTGAACCTTCTGAACTGGTGAGCAACAACAACAACAACAGCAACAACAAAAACACTTCTCCACCTTTACAGTGTGCATATTGGGTATTCTGTCTCAGTGATACAGTGATACACTGATGCTTTTTTAAATTTTGAGATAGGGTCTCACTAAGTTGCTCTGAGTTTGTGATCCTCTTACTTCAGTCCCCCCAAGGAGCTAGGATTACATATATATCCCAATGCCTGGCTTCCAGGGGACTTGATGATTGGAGTTAAGAGTTTGTGTGAATCAGCTTTCTGTTGCTATAACAAAACACATGAGGCTATTTGTTTTAGAGGAGGGAGGTTTACTTAGCTCAGACTTTTGGAGGCTAGAGATCTAAGACTGGACAACTTCATCTGTTTGGCCTTTGGTAAGGTATCTGCTACATCAAAACTTAAGAAATGGCATCACACAGCGAAACCCATGACAGAGAGGCACACAGCACATGTCAATGAGGACAAATATGTGTGTGACCTCATTTTATAAGAATACTTCCTCCTGGTAACTACTCTCAAAATACCTAACTTACTTCTCTGACAGGGTTACAACTCTCTTCTGAAGAGGAAGTTCCCATGCCTTAATTACCTCTCTTTAAGGCTCCACCACTTCAAAACTGTTATACTGGAGACAATATCTCCAGCAAATGAAACTTTGGAGGACAAATAATATGCAAACCATAAGAGACAGAGAGAAAATAATGGAGAAGAAAAGATACACCAATATAATCACAAGAATAAATGAGAAGGAGGAGGAGGAGAAGAAGGAGGCATACATAACACAAGAAAACAATTGCCGGTCTAATTGTAGCTAGTTACAATGAAAGAGAAGACTAATTCATCGGTTCTACTGGGATTTGTTGTGTTAGTCAGGTTTTTATCACTGTAATAAAATACTTGTGAAAGTCAACTTATAAACAAGAAAGATATATGGTGGCTTACAGTTTTATAGTATTAGTCAGCTTTCCTGTTACTGGGACACTACCTGACACCCACAATTTAAAGGAGGATAGATTTAATTAGGAACTATGATGTTGCCATCTCAGCGTGGACTGCACCAGGGGAAGATAAAGCACGAACAATTCATGTTACAACAGAGTACTTCCGGTTCATTTGATAAAACTAATCACATGTCCCCATGTTAATTGCAATAGAGGTTAGGAAAGATAGGGAAGCTTATAGAACAAATGATCAGTTTATACCCGATCTGAAAGAGGAAGAGAAAGTACAGACTGGTCGAATGATCTGACCTGAATTAGAGAAGGGTAAAAACTTTAAAATTGATTGAGAAATTTGCATTTTGATACTGGTCTGAATGTTCTTCCACCTGTGACAGAGACCTTGTTATTGTCTGAGAGGAAAATCAATCATTCTAGGATACAGCAATACTTAACCAGGATCATGGACTCATGGATCCACACAGCTTCTTTTTACTACTGTAAAAAAACAGTAGTGAAAAAAAAAAGCAAAGTTTCTTTTCCCATGTATACTACCAAGTTTGTCTTGTTCGATAAGCCTGTATGTACAAATATTTCTATGATACTAGCAAACATGTCATGGATTGATAAATACTGTTCATGTTTCTACAACAAACTTCTAATAGCATAATAAATTCTTATGAATTGTTTTTTTTGGTGATTGGTTTGATGCGTGATTATGTTTTTAGGAATTTAAAGTATAGAAGGACTTTAAAGTATATGTAAGTAGTAATCCAGTAATCCAGAACTACTTAATTGAGTGACTGTGATCAAATATTCACAGTATCTACAAGTTGTTGCAAGATATATAGAAGAGCATCACACAACATTTTCAAGCCCTTTAAATACTAGTGAAAGAGAAGTGGACAAATAATCTTATAATAGTGCGATGCTTTATACAAGAAGAATTTGATAATATTGGATCAGAGAGTAAAGGAGGGCACTTACTTTTCTATAAAGATCTAGAAATCTTCTTTAGAAAGAGATACTTAATCTATTGTCTGATCTGTTTATTTAATAGGCTGAAAAAGAGCAGAGGTTATTCTTAGAAGCAAAACAACTTAAACCGAAGACATGTAACAGAAGAAACCAACTCACTTGGTTATGGGACCAGCTTGGTTATGGGACCAAGTACTGCTGGGCATTGTTGGCGGAAGGCAAGATGGCCAGAGCACAGGTTGGGAAGAGGCCTATGGGGCATGTTAAGGGATTTAGAGATATCTTTTAAGCTATTGATAGTGGTTAGAATATTTTATTACTGCTTTTCTCCTTACATCTGGTGTTTTAAAAATAGTGTAAGAAAAAATTTTTAAATTACCTATAATTTCATTATCCAGAAAGGATTATTATATTCTGTAGTACATATATTTTCTTCCATTATTTACCTATTTATAAATGTTTTATCTTACTTCAATTTTGTAACCTACATTTTTTACTTAGTGTTGTTCAGTATCTTTCAGTGCCAATGAATAATTTTTAGCAATATGATTTCTGAGAGGTGGTGAATGTTAAAACAAATGATCCCACTATTTTTTACTTAACTACTCTTTTACTACTAACAGTTGGGTTGTTCCAAATGCTTAGGAGTAACTATGAATACATAAAGATATTTCAGTCTAATTTTATACTTTTTAAAAAAGCCTAATTCAAAAGAACACAGTGTAGAATGGTAGTTTCACAGGCACAAGGTTGGGAGAAATAGGACGTTGGCCAAAAAGTGTAAAGGTTCCGCTTTGTCGGATAATTACGTTCTGGAGTGTACAAAAGCATGGCTATAGTTAATAACCCTGTATTTTCTACTTGAAAATTGCTGAAAACTCATTTCAAGTGTTCTAACTACACAAAGCAGTCACAAAGATGCAAAGTATAGGATTAATCAGCTTCACCGTGGTCATCATTTGACAATGTTTATGCATATCAAAGCATCATACTGTGTACCTTAAATAGACATGAGTTTTATTTGTTGAATATGTCTCAATGAAGCCGGAAAAAATAAATTGAAAAATTAGCAAATATTCACACTATAAAAATACACAAATGGCATGGTACATCTTTTAAAACTTAATGCTTTTTAGGTCACTAGTGACAATAATCAAATTCCTGTTTTGACTCAACATAGGCTTTACCTTTTAAAATATATATGTATATATGGTTTTCATAAAACATATATTTCTATATAAATATGTATATAAATTGTCATAAACAAAGACACTGCAAAACAGTTTAAAATATATTATTGAAAAATGTACCTATTCTGGTGTAAACGTTGTCTGAGTAATTTACTTAAGTATGTGTAAGCAAGCATGCAATTGGTTAATTCTTACTAAAACTTCACAGTGAAGATTTCTGCATGATTGCCTACAACCTCACTCAGCAATAAATATTTTATAAGACCTACTTGCATCAGGCACTATGATATGCAAAATTTATCAGAACTCATAGCCATATAGATTTTTTAATTTATGGCACAAAATCATGCTACCTACATAATACATAATAAAAGCCACAGTTCTTGAATTTAATTTAGTATCCTATCTGTCACAATGACATGGCTGCTTTCTGTAATGACAGTATGGTTCATGATTATTAGATACTTATGTGGCTGCAGTTAGTATACCTCACTCACACAACCCACATTGTGGAGCTGACCTCTTCTTTGTTAGGATTGTTTCTGTATACTCATGGCTTTCATGCTATGTGCAATGTAATCCATGGATGGGTGTGTGCACACTACCACCCATAACCACAATTCCTGAGGTCCACATAATTCTATGAAGAATTCTGGGAACTCCTGCATACACACAGTGTTTGAGGGATATGGTTTTTTGTTTCTTCAGATTTATTCAATTTTTGTCTACTCAAGTTTTCTTTCTTCCTTCCTTCCTTCCTTCCTTCCTTCCTTCCTTCCTTCCTTTCTTCCTTCTCAGTACTAGTGATTGAGCCCAGGCCCTTCACATTGAGCTACTTCCTCAGTGATTTTTATTTTTCATTTTCAGACAAGGCCTTGCTAAATCACTAAGTTGCCCAGGCTATACTCAAACGGGCAGTCCTCCCCCAGCCTCCCACATTTGGATTACAGGCATGCGCCAACATACCTGCTGTCTATCCAATTTCTACCTCACTCCTGGGGGCCTTTACACAACACCTGTTTCCTCCCCACTTAGTTTCATTCATTCATCCATTACCCAACCAGTCAATCAGTAAATGGTTCCTCAAAGCCATTCACCACAAAACTGGATCTAGAGAAATAAATAAAGCTTAGTCTTCTCTTGGAGAACATCATAGTTCAGTACTACCTAGGAGGTTCCAATGACCTGGAACCTATGGGTTGAATATTTGTGTCCCCTCAAAATTCATATTTGAAACCTAACTTCCAAGGTGATGGAATTCAGTGGTGGAGCCTTTGGAGTTCATTAGGAGCCCTCATCATGGGATCAATGCATTTATTAAGGAGGCCCAGAGCAAGCACATTTGCCCCTCTGTGAAGCCAGAGGGAAGCCATCTATGAGGACTGGGCCCTCCCGGGGACTAAATCTGCCAGCAACTTGACCGTGAACTTCCTGGCCTCCAGAACTGTGAGCAACACATTCCTATTCTTGACAAATTACCCAGTTGATGGTATTTTGCTATAGCAGCCCAAATGGATTAAGATGCCGTATATGACTGGGCTTGTAATGATGGATGATCTAATCATGAAAGCATTGCCTATCACATCTATAGTAACAATCCCATGCTAGAAAAAGACCAGGAGCAGGGAATAATGGCTTTTCAACTGTTGAGTCTCATAAGGGAGGGAAGAAAAATGTGTAAGAAGAGGTGGAAGGTCCACTGGGCTTTGGGGAGGGAATCTGCAGCACAGGATGGCTTCCACAAGGCAAGGCAGTCCCTGACTCCCGGGGCTGACATGAGAAATAAGCAAAAAAAGCATTGAGCAACACTTCAAAACTGTCATCCTTCCTGGTAATAGGCGTACAGTAAATCCAGCTGGACCAGTCCAAGGAAGCCCAAGGAAGGGAAGAGCTGTACGCAGAAGCAGGCCCCTTTTCTTCTGACACCCCAGTTTCTGTGTCACTCTAAGAGTAACTTGTGAATGAACATGGAAGTCCTCCTTATAAATAGGAGTGGTGTGATTTCCCAGACGATAAATGACATGGGGACCTGAAAAACGGATGCATCCACCACTTGGTTAGTTTCACATTTATCAGTAGGCAATTTTTTCACTATAAATTTGGAGTTAAGAGACTGGAAGGAGAACATTGACAGGAGGCTCTTTGTGCTTAGGTGGCAATTGTGGGTAGCAGATCCCAATTTATTTTCGTGGACATGAGAGTAAGACACAAGGAAAACAAAAGGTCCAAGAATCTGGAGGTTTATAGTCCCAATAGCCAACTCCTCATCTTGGTTTGGGTCCTGCACTATGAAAAGTGTATGGAACCAAGAAGCTGGGTCAGAAGAATTTTAAATCCTCTCCAAGTCTGGATGTTTATTGAAAATATTGCTGCAGAAGTTATATCTGTCTCCTTAGTCTGCAAAAACAAAATACCACAGACTGGGAGGCTTAACTCAAATGTATTTTTCACCATGCTAGAGACTAGAAGTCCAAGACCAAGGTTCTGGCTGATTCAGTTTTCAATGAGATTTGTTTCTGGATTGCAAACAGAAAGACTTCTTACTGAGTTTCCATATGGCAGAAAGATACTTCCTTCTTTTCCTCTTTTCATGAAGCTATAGATCCTAGGAGGTCTTGGGTCCACTCTAAAGTTCTCATTTAATTTTAACTACTAATTGCCCTATCTCCAAATACAGTAATACTGGGAGGTAAAATATATATATATATGACATAATTTAGTCCATCAAAACATTATATAATTCCTCGCCAAAATGTTCCTTTTATAGCTAAATTGCTCATAATTTCCTTGAAATAGTGTCAAGCTTGCAACAAAAGCAATATGTAACTTAAAACAGTACCAAGGGTTGAAAATAACACCAAGTATCTTCAGCTCATAACCTCATGGGCAAATGTTCTGAGCATCTTCCTCTTAACCTTAATGCATTTGAAATCCCAAATCTAAAAATATGCCCCATTTTCTGAAGTTGTGATACAATCTCTTGATTTTCCTTCAAAAATGCTTTTGTATGAACTTCCTACTGCCATGGTTGGTACATTTGAAAGCATAACACTCTGGCTCTGCTCCTCCACCCCATGTATACCCTTGTGCATCTGTATGTGCACCATGATGTAAGGCAGCCCCGGGATAGAGGTCACTATTTTCCCACCTTCCTTCTCCAACTCTACCATATACACCCCAAACAATGTACCACATGGGGGGTGGCTTGGTTTTCCAAGTAAGAAGTTTTGAGGTCTCTGAGAGATCTCCGACTAAGACTGTGCACTCACTTGCTGCCTCTTGTTCAGAGTCAAATCATTTTTCAGCCACCATGTCCTCTATAATGTCAATGCTCCTGAGGTGTTAAGGAGTGTCAAAAAACAGACTCCTCCCTCAAAAAAGACCTCAAAATAAAAGAAAACGGGCAAGTGAAATGAATAGACTGCACAGAAAAAGTACAAATGGTTAATAAATACATGAAAACCACTCTGAGAGTCCAATGTACTTCTGAAGGGACAGCCAGCACCAAGAAATCAAATACTAACAAGCGCTGCTGAGATTTCAGGGGAGAAAGATGTACAGCATGTTGCTGATGGGAATGGAAACTAGTACAACCTCTATGGAAATCAGTACTGAGATTCTTCAAAAATCTAAAACTAGAAATTTCCATTTGACCCAGCTATCTCTCTCCTAAGCATCATCCTGAAAGAGTTCGAGACATCAGATTACAGTGATGCATGCAAAATTCATACTAGCTAAATCTCAGAAGCAGTCTACCTGTCCATCAAAAAATGAGTGAATAAAAAAATTGTGTTATTTGTGCACAATGGAGTACAACTGTGTCATAAAAAATGATAAATATGAGGCATTTCGAGGTAAATGAATGAACCTTGAGACTATAACATTAAGTGAAATAAAGCAGATGCACAAGCTTACATATCATATAGCTTCTCTTACATGAGAACACAAAATATCAATAAAAAGCAAACTAAAAATAGATAACAGAAAATAAGGAAATAGATCATCCTCAAAGGGGAAGGGAACTGTCTTAGTTACTTTTATTCGTCGCTGAGACAAAATACCTGATGCCCAAAGTTGGGAAAGGAAAGGTTTATTCCTTACAGTTTTTGGAAGTTTCAGTCCATACTCAGTTGGCTCCAAGGCAGGGTGGCATGGCGGGGCCGCAGCTCAAGGCGGCTGCAAACAGCAAGTGGGAACCGGCAAGAGATACACCTTCTTCCTGCCATTACATCACATTCCCTAGGAGGGTGTAGCACTGACACTACCAATCCAAGCACTAGACAATGAACCAATCACAAATACGCAATGCAAATACATGAGGCCTGGGGGCCACCAACATAAACCATGACAGGAACCATAAAGAATTGTGCTGTAACCTGAAATTCTTGAAGAAAAATCTGTGCTGTTCTTGTTACCTAATAGAGGCTGATGTTCAGCTTAACATGAACCAAACAACTTGGAGATCTAATGAAATAAAACCTAGTGAGTCAAGCTGTCATGCCACCTAAATAATGGGGACATTGTTACTTAACATATAATACATTTAAACTCTTTTAATACACAATATATACACTCCTTTTCAAAAACTCCCATACTTTAGCATATAATTAAATTCTTCTTATAATGTTATTTAAATATATGTGTATATGTAAGCACCTAAGGTTTATCTCTCAAATCCATCTATAAAACTATAAAAATAGTGATTAAATACAAACATAAATTTTGCATTGATACTTATGCCAAGTTGTGTGCTGTTCTATTAAATTAGTGCTGGTGACATGATTCTGTAAGCATAGGATTGCTTTTTTCCTCAACTATGAAAATTTTGAGATGGTTTTCTGTTCTATAATTATATTATTCATAAATCATTTTATAGCATTTGATACAATAAAGTTTATGCTCAATAAGCTATATTTTAAGTAAGATTACACATGCTTAAATATACTTCTCTTTTATCACATAAACTAAATTACAGTTGTTCATTTCACAATTACATTTATGTCTTATAATTTGTTTTTTAAAAATAGTGAAATACAAAGAGCACAAAACCAATTGAAGTTATACAAACAGCTAATACTCAGAGAGCTACCCAGTCGAGTGTGCTTCGTAGATCTCTTTTAAAATATTTGATTGAGGAGGAAAGAAAAGGAAGCAGGAGATCAATCTACAGATGAAATTTGCATAATACCCCATGCTCTCGACCTGTTGACCAACTGGGTGACGGCGTTTTCCAGGGATTGTAGGCTCTCCTGAGACTTAGGACTTGCAAATTAAAACCAAGACAGTGGCAAGCAAAGTGAGATGGGCCGATCACTGCACTCCTACCCTTTCTCCACCCAAATCTGCCTATATTTGACGCCATCCTTTCTCTCGCTTTCCTTCATGGGTCTTAATTCTTCATCTGTCTTTTCAAAAGATTGTCAACATATCTTAACTCCACTGTTGTTGGTCTTGTTCCTTTTTATACTCAAGGTTAAGAACAACTTTTGCTATTTTCCTGGCTTTCAGGAGAGAGAGCTGACAAACAGGTATGATTTGTTCACAGTCTTCCACGACAAGCTGTGAGATTCTTTTGCGTTTCACGTGCCTGTTTCCATGAAGCAGCAGTGATTCAGTCTGCCCTCTCTTCTCCAGAACCCTTCCCTTGAATGCATCATCTACTGCCTCTGCCCAGTTTCCTACAGCGTTTGTCAGTCACAGAAGCATCCTCTGGGAGCAACGCAATCGTTAGTCAACAAAAATACTGGGTTCTCATGTAATATTTGACTATAAAAAAGTAATCTAAATAGTACTGAGTAGTAACTTTCAGCATATCGTAAAATAAACACACACAAAATTCAATACTTTTTTACAAAATAATTCCTGATTCCCTAGAATTTATCTGCAAGTCCAAAGCAAGTTCTCATAAATCATTTAATTCCTACATGTTTATCCATATCACAAAAAACACTTTCAAAATATGAAAACGTAATGGTCACAAATTAGATCTGAGTTGAAATATGCTAGAACCTTAGCAAATCCTTTTTAACAGTAGTAGTAGTAATGTAGTAATGAGTCACCCATTCAGGTTTTTTCAGAGAACAGTTTTCTAACAAATGTTCTAAACAAGGTTATAATAACAAAGCGGGACATTCACCTGACGTCTCATTCCCCAGAAGTCAGCTCCTAGTTCAAAATCTTTTCTCCTTTTACAACTTAAATATTATTTACATTTTCTTTCTGACTGCTTTCAATTAATTGTGCTTGATCTTTATCAAGGACCTCTGCTTAGACTGGTGGACTGTTTTCACAAATATTTTTACAATAATTTATTTCAAATGTGAAAAGGATCAAAATGAGTGGATTAGTTGTAGAGTAAAATTCATAGGGCCCATTTCAGATTGTCATTAGACACACTCTGGAGACTGGTCTTTTCTCACTGGGAGACACACTGACATTAATGTTAGCGATGGGAACAATTTAAGTATTCTGAATTTCTATGAATTTAAGCAGAATCTTTCTCACCTTGCTACACTTTGAAAAGAGAAAGACACATAAAATGAAAGTTATTTAGAAGATAAACTTTTGTTCATCCTATCATTATTGCAAATCTATGTGTTTGAATGAGTTCTTCGCAATTCACAATTCTTTCCGAATTGTTTCACAAAACAACAACACCTGCTTTTTTTTTTTTATCTCAAACTTAATTCTTTTGTTATACACATTTTGATTTTTTGGATTGAAAGAAAATAAAATGTCTTCTGTGAAATATTTTTGCTCCTGATAAACAAAAAAAGGTTCAATAAAATACCAATCATGAAAATGTAGTATGTTTTCTGAAAAAGAATTATTGTAATTTTTTTCTGCATTTGAAGATCTTCAAAGACAAAAAGGTAAGAATTCAATGGTAAGAATTTTCATTTCATGATTTTTTAGGTCATAAACTAATGCTTTATGAGATTGGAATTTTATAGATTATCTTTTTAGTCAAATAACTCAGGAATAATTTCCAGTTATTTAAATCATACAAAGCCACAAAGTAGTTCCCATATCTCTAAGTTTTACATCCATAAATACCTTGAATCAGGATAGATTTGAGACTAATCTCACATCCCCAGAGTATGGTCTTGGCTATAGTCATTTTCTATACTCATGTCCACTTACGTATTTGATTAAAATGACATGAAGTTGAAATACATTTTAAGTGCAAATAGAAGGAGAGAAAATTCAGAAGAGCAGCCATGAAAGTCAGAAACTGAGAAGTGTGAATGGAGAAAGGAGGAAGAGAATAGAGATGATATGTGAGATTATTGTAGAGAAGAGAAATCCTTGAACTTCTCTTCAGGTTAGCAAGGGTCTGCATACCAGTTTTACGCAAATCTTCAAAATCCAGAGCTTTTGGATTTTCCTAGGGCTTGTCTAGCCAAGGCAAGCATAAAATATGCTGAAAGTATAGATTAAGGTTTAGGAATTAATACATTATAAACACAGTAGGATAAAGATATTATCTTTAATATCTTTATTATCTGGTGGTTATCTTTAATATCTGATAATATCTGGTGGTTTATCTTGATTGTCCACTTGGTTGGAATGAGAAATCCCTAGGAATAAAGCATATATCTTAGTGTTTCAGAGAAGCCTGGCATGTGGGACAGAAAACTGACCTGAATGTAGGTGGTACCAGTCATCACCTGGAAGCCTGTTAGCACTTCCTCTCTTCCTGTGTTATTTCCTAGCCGTCATGAGGTGAGTAGATTTTCTCCGCCACCAACTTCTGCCATAATTCTGCCTCACTGTAGGCCTAAAAGCAATGGATTCAGCCAACCATGGGCCAAAACCTCTGGAAGTATGAGCCAAATTAAACATATTAAACTTTATTATTCTCAGATATTTTCTCACAACAATGCAGAAGAAACTAACACAATATAGTAGGATAAAATTGCTTAAATTCTATAGACACATGAACTCAAGAAGGTGCCATCAAATTAGACTTGAGTTCCAAGTGGATGGCTTAGAAATACAGTATTATTCTCACTGAATTAATAACTTAAGTTGGATTTAGGTTTTAACCCACAACATGTACACATCATGTTACCAGATATTAGACCCTGACCATGACGTGTAACATTGTGTTACAGAAAAACAAGCTTCACATTTCAGTTCTCACACCCTGTGGTTACTTCCCTCCATAGCCACTTGGATAATGAGAACAAATTCCTTCTCTTCTCTTACATGGCACTGCAGTCAGGCAATGAAAATCAGAAGCTTAAGATGTTAAAATAGGATCATAGATCTCCATAGCAGAGTTTCAATACATGGCAGGTAATTGTCAATTATTGGATCCAAAAACTAAGTGACTTTCCAAAAGGCTTGGCCTCCAGTTCATCTCAGCTTTAGAAATTTCAGTCTCTGTGACTCAAATATATGTCTGCGACTCAAAAATATGTCTTCACAGAAGACAAGATGCTGATGATATTCATGGAAGGAAGAAGAAATGAAATCCCTCCTTTCTGTCCACTTCATGCAACAAGACCTATAAACTTCAGTGATCTCTGAGGATTTGACTGTGGCCATAATTGCGGAAATTAAGCATGATAATGGAACACTTGGATCTTCTTTCTTTCAGAGACTGTCTTAACATCACATGAGTAGTGTGTCTAATTTTTCTGGCCTTTGGCCACACTATATACACAAGCCACACTGACCAAATGTTTCACTATTGTAGCCAGAATAGACACAATTGCATAGAAACTATTATAGAGGGGGAATATGAGTTAGTGCTTCACAGAGTAATCTGACTTTACACGTTTTTGTCCTTTCTAACCCCTCCAGTGAAATACACACAATAATAAACTTTGAAATCCCAGCAGTTATTTTTTGTCTTCTTTTAGCAATTTGCTTCTTCCCTTTGGCAACTCAGTCACTATAGTCCTGTCCTTTCTCAGTTGTAAAATATAGAAGTTATACGACTTGGTATCTAAAAGTTTTTCAAACAGAAAATGTCCATAGTATTACTTATGTGTATGCTAGCATTAAGAAAATACATCAAGGTATTGTGGATAGGTAGAATCAGTTTTTTATTTTTACTTTCATGGGAAAAAAAAGTTACAGGTAAGGAAAAAGGGGAGAATAGAATGGACACTGTGGTGCTGTAATGAAACTAAAGGTATTAGTATGAATTCATAGTTTTTCATATATATATATATATATATATATATATATATACTATATCTGCTGTAAAATCTAGAAACAGTGACGATCCTGAAGCGACTAGCATACTTAGATCCCGGATATTTGTTCTAAATACCAGTTTTGATGACAGATAACATGGCTTTGGCAGGAAATGTATAAGATGAGCCCAGAGGCAAACACAGTGCCTCATATCCGTAATCCCAGCAATTTGAGAAGCTGAGGCAGGAGGACTGCAATATCAAAATCAACCTGGGCAACTTAGGAAGACCACGTTTCAAAATTAAAAATAAAAAGGAATAAGGATGTAGCTCTGTAGTACAGCTACCCTGCATTTATTCCCCAGTACTGGAAAGATAAAAAGCGAGGGACATAGCTGAGTATAAAGTACCTATCTAGCATGTACAGATTCAGTTCCAATACCGTAAGAAAAAAAGTAGATACAAAACATCTTGCACTGTCAAAAACTCATACCTGCTGGAAAAAGTAATGAGGCCACATCAAAAAATAAAACAGCTCATTTGGAGGAGCTCTCAATGCCCAAAGTTGGGAGAATTTGAGTGATAAAAAGAATCAAGTTATAATCAAAGTATCAAGTTATAGCCAGTTGAATAAAATCATATTCCATGCATCCACACTTACATCAATCCATAGGTAGAAAAAAAACAATTCTTCCATGCAATACAATCTCAATTAGTAAATGTGAAAGAAGTGATAGAGATAGGAAATGAATGCTAAGAAAATGGTAGAACACTCTAAGAATGCTACGATTAATGGGCAAAACTATGGTATGAAACTGAGAGGAATATCTGCACTGCCTTAAATAACCTTAAAGTATCTCCTCACATGAAATTTATGAATTTAAAATGGAAAATCCTAATTTTCTAATAGCAAAATCTAACAAATCACCAAAGTCAAAATTATGGACTGGTAGTAAGCAGTAAGGCATCCCAATGTTCTGCATCTCCTGATATGGTACTCTAGGAAGGAAATTCCAGAAATGTTGAGAAAATATCAGATGACTATGTAACGTGGGCAATCTAAGATATGACTGATCAGTACTCTTCAGGATTCCCATGGTCATGAAAAAAACAGGAAAGTTTGGAAAATCATCACAGATGGAAGGAGATTAAGAAGACATGACAAATAAATGCCGTCTGTTTCTAGGTTTGGATTCTGAAACAAAGACAGACACTAGCGGAGAAAGCTGGTGACAAGTGAATAAGGTTAATGAAATCATTAACTGTATGGTGTCACTATAGGTCTGTGCCTTTTGATAATTACATTGTGATCATGTAGATGTTTATAGAATAGGAATCTGGGTAAATGTGTGCAGGAATTCTCTGGAGTGTTTTCACAACCTTGACATTCAACAAATCATTATCAAATGACTTCTCTGTGCTGGGCCTTATGTTAACAGACATCTTAGTACCCAGCACACACATCTCTAGTTGAGTTTTAAGAAGTCCATAACCATTATAAGAGTTCTTACTTTTCACAAAATGAAATCCAAGCATCTCTCATTATAATAGTACCATGACAACAAGACTAATAACAAATGTATTTCAAATTGACCTACATAAATACTGTAGAGGTATTTCATCTATTAAAAATAAAACTTCCCACAGAATTGCAGATAATTACTGCAATAATAAATTATTTTTAAAGTTTATCTGGAAGATAATCTATGAAAAAATTCTATGAAAATTTTAATAAGTGGCCCTAACACATATAATGTACATTAAAATTACATCAATTAAAACGGTGTCATAAGAATATAAAAAGAGATTAATAAAATATGATAATGGGTCAAATACACTCACCTATAAGAATTTAGTATAGGATATCAATGATATTTTAATCTAATGATGAAAATGTTAGCTACATAAAAATGGTGTTAGATAATGGTGTTAGATTTATTCATTCAACAAATATTTATGCCTACATGTTTAAATAATAGAAGCCAAATCTCTAAAAAAAAATAGCGCCATGGACAGAAATAGATTTCTGATGTAATAAAGAGATGAGTAGTGTTTAGTGTAGAAAACTATCAGAATAGATCATAGAAGAATCACTTTTATAATCTTGGATGGGGAAGATCTTTTTTATCTAGTATAAAATAGAAGATATTAGAAGAAAAGTTGAAAGATTTAATTTCATGAAATTTAAAATTCTTACTTGATAAAAGATACAAAAATATCCCTAAACAGTGTGAATCATTCTGAAAAACATTTGTGTGTATAAAAGATTAATGAGAATATAAAATAATGAATTCCTATAAATAAAACGATGACTCAACACAAAAATTGGGAAAATATGAATTGACAATTTACAACAGAGAGCAATGATGAATATACATATGTATTTATGTTTATGTATATGTATATATACGCTCTTAATTAACAAAGAAATATATAAATGCAAATTAAAGCCATACTGAGATACTTTCACCAAATCTAGAAAATGTTTGAAAAGTATTACTATCAGGTGGTGACGGTCATATGGATGAGAAGGTAAGAATTTGTATAGATTGTCAGTGCACTAAGATGAATATACTTTTTGATAACAATTTAATTTCAATGAACCTATCAAAGCGCTCAAATACACACACACAAATGAAGAATGTACAGGAAATATCATTAGAATTATTTGTTATTTGTAACAATGAAAATTGGATATAGCCTCAATATCCATTAAAATGAAAATGGTTGAAAAATTATAGAATGCCAAAACATTTCATTGTTTCCCAACATTAAAAGAAAACAGAACAAGGCCAGGGATAAAGATGTAGCTCAGTAGTGGAGCACTTGCCTAGCATGAGCAAGGTCCTGGGTTCAATCGCCAGCATTGCAAAAGAAAACAGAAAAAGAGGAGTGAGACAGTGTCACAGATATAAACAATGAAAATATCTTTAAGATACTTTTCATTTTATCTACCAGTACAGCATCATTACATATATATCTGCACAATGCATATATGTCGAAAAAGGAAAACATAGTTGTCTATCTTTGCTTCATACTCTTGGTTTTAATTTTTACACTGGGAACATACTCATTTATGATACACATAGCTAAAAATACAAAGTGAAATAAATAAGCTTCCATATGACTTAGAGCAGCTCTGTGTAAATATCACTATTCTGTCCAACTTTTAAGGTCAAACTTAAAAGAGAAAAAATGACTAAAAGTAGGATATGCACCCAACAATATACATTTCTTAGATTAACTGAGCCATAGCTTCTCCAAGCTTGAAAGTGTGAATGACTTGCTCCTCAACACATTAAGAGGAATGTTAGGCACACAGCTGGGAGGAAGAGCTTTCAAGTCTGCTTGATTTCGGAGAGCAAGGCAGGGAAGGAATCCACCCAGATTCCATTAACCCATTTACGCTGAAGACTGCAGTTTCTTGAATTTTTGCATGAAATTCACATATAGTACATAGAAAAACTGAAGGAACAAGAATTGAGGAAAATGGAACACATGGCATTGGAAAATTAATAAACATGTTATCTAGGGACCACACAAGCAAACTCCTAGCATGCACCAAGTTAGAACGGTAACACCAACACAAATCTATCCATTTAAACTCATCTGTTGTACACATTGGAAATGAATGTTAGGTGAAATAAAGAAGAAAAATACATAGATTCTGCAAAGCCAAGGATAGAGAAGCTATTAGTAACAGAAAAATTAGACACTAAGACTGCAGAACTAACACAAAAGTAGAGACAATGTTTAAATAATGAAACTGTGGGTCACACTTTTAAAATACACATTTCGAGAGAGTGTGGTGACACATGTGTGCGGTCCTTGCTACCCAGAAGCAAAAGGATTGTTAGAACACATTAGTGTGAGACCAGCATGAGCCACACAGCAAAACTCTGTGTCAAAACAAAAATAAACAAACAAACAAACAAAATACCAGACAACTGGATTTTATAAGAAAACCTATGGGAGAAGTTTAGAAACTTACAATTTTCCCATCATCCAACTAGTTATTCAAACAAGAATCTGGGGGATGGATATAGATATAGATATAGATATAGATATAGATATAGATATAGATATAGATATAGATATAGATATATTTCCCATCCCTCTTCTTCACCACCAAACCATCATGATGAGAAAAGTGATTTTGTCTACTCGAATTACAAAACATCCCTCAAATTTCTCTATAGCACTCATCTATCAAGGTAACCATCCTGACTCCACCAACACGTCTCCCTGGGACAGCCACAGAACCCTCTTAATTCTTCTGCCAGCCTTCACTTCAGCCTCTCCAGCCCATCCACGTGGCAACTAGGGCCATCTTTTAAAATTCGAGCCTGTCTCCTTTAGACTGCTCTGTCACGACTTTGGAAACAGCAGTTCTTGCCACAATCCAGCTTTATGCCTCCATTTTCCAGTGTAGCCCACTCTACTGTTTACTGGACCCATCTCACTCCCTTTCTTTCTCTGTGTCTCCTCTCAGAGACTTCATGCCCTAAATTTTTGCCATGATGGTCCCTTCTCATCTTTTAGGTTTCAAATTAAACAGTGTTTCCATCTACTGATGCTCCCCAGACCATAAATCTAAAGGAATCCCACCCTCAGTATTTTGGCCTCTGAAATGTGTAATTACATGCTTAAGTTGCACCTGTTTAATTAGGTCCTTCTTACCACATAGAATCAAAGGAAGACAGATCTGCATCTAGTTTTTTGTAATAAATCCCCAGTTCTCGGCCTTGTGCCCAACATGCAAAAGGTGTTCAATAAATGAATTGGAAGATAAATCATAATAACTGTCCAAAAATATTTTGAAAACATATGAATGCCCAGTAAGATGAAGATCAGTAGGTCTAATTACTATTTGTATGATTGGAATACAGAAATGATGGTACAGAGATAGAGACATGGCCCTTTGGGAAGCCAAAATAGTAATATGGCAATGATTTCACCACATCTACTCATAATGTATTAATCGAACATTAATTTTTAAGTGGAGATTAGTAACTGGCCCATACTGAATAAGCCATGGTGGATTTATGTGTGCATTACAAGGCCAACTTAATTTTTAATAAAAAATATGACTATTAAGTCGACCTGATCTTAAATCCATATTTGGCTCAGTTATTCACTCCAGGAAAGACAGACACTTAAATTACATCCAAATGGTTAAGTGAGCTCAGAAAAAAAGCCTGGTCACAAATCATGCAGCCAAAGATACGATCATCACCTTAGACTAAGTCTCCACTGTCTCATGTCTGGATTCCTAACTATTCTCCCCACTGCCCTTGCTTAAATCCATAAAGCACACAACAGCAAAATGCTCCTTTTAACCATATGTTAAATCATGTCTCTTTTCTATTCAGATCTCTTCAGTGGCTCCCCCATCACACTAAAAGTAAATCCAGTCCCTATGTGTGGTTCACAAGGCTCTGTGGGTCACCTCTCCAACCTTACCAGGAGCCCTTTACCCAACACTCTGGATTCCCCAATGCAGTGCTGTGCTTCCAGATTAAGAGACTAGATACCTGGATGATTGGGCAGACTGTAAAGAACAAAAGTCTGACCTATTATAGCCTGCAGCAACCAGCATAGGAAATCAGTCTATATCTACAGTAACCAACCAAGGAAGCCAGACTGCTATCTGTATATCACACTTTTAAGAAGTCAGTCTCTAGCAACTGATTTGGAAAGATAAGTAATTACTTCTCCATAAGAGGACCAGGACCACTTAGGACTTAATCAATAATTGACAGCAACTTGTCTAATTTTTATTCCCATGCCAAAGAAAGCCAAATATGCATCCTAGCAAATCACATAGGATACCCCACTTGTAGTAAAGATTATCAACTGAAATGAAGAAGACTAGAAAAAAGATGGTTTTGTGCTGAAAATAAGGTCATTTTTGGATGTGTCGATTTGGACACCCAAGTATATTTGTGATAGTTGGTCTCTAGAAATGTGCATGTAGGAGTCATCCATCTCTAGAGGAAAGCCATGAGATTGGGTGAAAGCAACAGGAGAGTTGGCATGGATAAGGAGAATTAAGATTCAAGCCACAGGATAGTCCAATAGGAAAAGTTCTGAAGCAGAAAGTGAGACAAGAGCAAAGGGCCTAATGATCTCCAAAAGTACTTTTTCCATGGCTTCCCTTAATGCCTTGCATCCAAAACCAGCTGCATCAGGGTGCCTCATAGATGCTCTGGAAGATACTTGGTTTGACTGTCACAGGCATCAGTGTGGATCCATCCCAGATGATTCTTCCCTGCAGCCTCCTTGGATGACTTTACCTGTCATTAGGTCTGCAAGGAGCCCCTACAGCACCCATGATCAAACAGACTGACATTGTATATGTCTTTTTCCTTTATAATCAACCTCCCCATGGCCGTCTACTGTGCCCTTTTAAATGTCAGCGTAAGTCCTAATAAAGTCTCCTCTGAGTGGCATATCTCAGCTAGAGAGCATGCTTAGCTGGTTCATTAGGAGCTGGTAATATCAGAGATCGCTGAGACCAAAAACCTCTAGCAGCTGGTGGTCATAACACTGAAGGCACCAACAGCAGAGAATAATACTGAGCAAGACTGAATAGTTTAGAGCCAGAATCTCTCATGGCCAGAGTAGCTCAGATTTGCCAGTACCTGCTGGCTCCCAGTGACTGAAAGAGTTAATAGCCACTGTCATTCACAGAACAGGAGTGTTAACATAGAAGAAGCTGTATTTTTGCCAATTTATGATTTCTGTATGAATTAAACAATTGGTAATATTTGGAAGCCCATACAGGGACGCTCCCACTTAGAGCGTCCTGAACAAAATAGAGGACAAAACTGTGACGATCATCAGCAGACTCAAGAAAATCTTACATGTGACTAAGAACCCACACCTACCCAGGGATAAAAATCAGTAAAGGAGAAGGTGATGATGGAGTGATCAGAAGGGTGAATGGAAGAAACAAAAGTGTAGAATCCTGGACAGCAAGGCAGAAAATTTCATCAGGATGGAGCAATCCACCATACTAAATGCTGCTGAGATGTTGAGTCAGTGAATCCTGAGAATGGGTCGTGGTATTTAGCAATCTGGAGACTCTAGGTGGCCTCAATAAGAGGGGTCTCTGGGGTAAAAGTCTGGTTGGGTGAGTTAAAGAAGGTGTAGGGGAAGAATGGAAGATAGTAACAATAGCTTTCAGAGCCGTTTCCTTACAAGGGAACAAACTGCAGGAGAGGTCAAGAGAGGCCTCTTGTTGGGCAGGAAGTATGACCCACAGGAAGGCAAAAATGATGAAGAAGGAGAAATACTGGCTCAAAGCAAGAAACATCATGGTAGAGGGGCCCAGGGGAGGAAAACTGTCAGCCTCATGGCATGCAGGAAGCAAGAGAATGAGTCAGAAAGGAAGGAGGAAGAGCCTAGATATTGTCCCCGAGGCTGTGCTCCCATGCCCTGTACCTTTCACCTGGTCTTTTGCTCCTAAGTTGCCATCAAAGTATGATTTCATCAATGGATCAATCCACTGATTAAATCAGAGCCCTCATAAACCAATCACCTTCTGAGAGTTCCACCTGTGAACACCAGAGATTGTTTAGATCTAAACCACAGCAGCATTTTACTGATGAAACAAATCACATGGTAACTGTAATGGGCAGAGTTCTGAAATCCCCCATCCCCCACTGCCTAGCCCTGTCTCCCATGTGCATCTTGTGAACATCCTGGAACTGAGCGTGGTGGAATTTATCCCTGTGATCATGTTATACTACAAGGCACAGTTGACTTTTGAGAGTAGACTATCCAAGCAGGATGGCCCTAGCCACATAAGCTCTTTACAAGCAGTTTATTCAGCTGAACTCAGAAGAGAAAGGCAGAGATTTGACACACGAGAAGGATTCCCTCAACAGGCTACTGCTAGCTTACAGATGAGAGGTCATCTGCAGGAACATGGGCAGTCACTAGGACCTGCCTGTGACCCCTTGGCAATAGTCAGCAAAAAAAAAAAAAAAAGTGACTTGAGTTCCACAACTCTCAAAAACTGACTGCTGTCAACAGTCAGAATGACCATGGAAGGAGCCTGCTCCCAAAACCTCTGGAAAAGAACTCGACTGGGTTGACATTTGATCACAGCCCTGAGCAGAGAACCAGTTATGTCTTTCCATATCTTTTAATTAATTATATTTATTGGCACACTGTAGGCATACAGAATGATCACATTCATCATAAGGAATTTGTACCTGTACATGGTATAATTTGATTATTTTTTCCCACTCCTCTACCCTCTCTTCAAGTCCTTTTCCCCCTCCTTCTTTACGAAAGTTTTGTTTCTGGTTTTTTCCTCCTTTTCTCATTTTTTCTTTTTCCTTTCCTTTCTTTCCCCTTCTCCCATCCCTAGTTCCCTTTCCCATTTGAACATCTTCCTATTTCACTATATCTGTTATACACTTTGGTCCTTATTTACACTTTTGGTTTCTCACTCCAGAGAAACAATGCAGTATTTACATATGTATATCCAGTTTATTCCACTTAAGAGTATGTCCTCAAGGCATATCCATTTTTTAGTTTTTCATTTTATTTTTAATTTTATTTTGAAGGTAGTAAAATATAATAGAACAAGACAGAACAAAGCCAATCAAGACAATGCAGTGAAATTGGTACAGAACTTCACAGAAGGATACCAGGATAACAATAACAGGTACCATAGTATATCTTGTTATCTACAAATGTCTCAAACTTATCCTTCTTTATAGCAGAGTAGTACTCCATAGTATGTTTTTTAAAACCCACTTCTGTTTTATCAACTCATCAGTTGATGGGCAATTGGGCTTTTTCCAAGATTTTGCTATTACACATTGTGCCACTAGAAAAACAGGTGTGCCTGTATCACTGTGGCACGATGCTTTTAATTTTTTCAAGAAAATACCAAGAAGAGAAATAGCTGGGCCAAATAGAAATTGTGTCATAGTTTTTGAGGAATCTCCACACTGATTTCTACAGTGGTCGTACCAGTCTACACTCCCACCAAAGACATCCTGCCACATTTTTTATCTAAAGAGCTATAAGCTAGTAAACAGATACTGTTTCAAGTTTGCACATTTGTGTTCCTTAGCAATAGAAAACTAGTACAGATTACACTTGTTGATAGCAGTGGGTACTTGGTAATTGGGGCCTAGAACTCCTGCTAGACCAAGTAGGCAACTTACAGGAAGCAGTGACAGAACATGCCTATTGCCCTGGAAAGGCCAGGTTCCACCTTCTCCCCTGTACTTCAAACCCGCAGTCCCTATGGTCTTGAGTCCCTGGTTACCAATTGACCTCTGCATGGCTCCTCTGACTAGCAACTGGGAAGGGCATTTACGTGTCTGGCTTTGGCTTTCACATGGACCTGCTGCTTGTTGTTTGTGCTTGAGTCTCCACTTGGCACACAAGAACCAGCCTAACACTTTGCTTAAAACCTTGCCCCACTTTTCCATCCCCAAGGCCAAACTGATGTTCCTTGAGCTCGGAATCCCAGTCTTGATCCAACAGCCTGGGTTCTTGTTGAGACTAGCCAGAGTTCCCTGTTTTTCTCTTCTTCTTTTTCCTCTTACTCCTTCTTTCCCCCCTCCTTCTCATTGTTATTCTTTTAAACACAATGTCTCACTATACAGCCAAGCTGATTTTGAGCTCCCCATCCCCCTGCCTCAGCCTCCCCAGGTCTGAGATTCTAGGTGTGTGCCACCCCACCCATCTTTAAGGCTCAGGTTTATGCAGTGAAAGTCCTAAAAATATGCAGTAGCTCTAGAACTCCTACTTGTTTTTAATTAGACTCTCTTCCTTAATTTGTAAGTATTAATACCAATGGCATCGTCCATGGTGTAGAGGGAACTCATTATAAGGTGATAATAAGGAGGGGCTGGGATTTATGAGCTCTCTGAATATGGTAGCAATAACCAAGACATATGGGCTTACTAGATGCCTACAATTCTTCAGGAAATGTGCTCAGTGTCAGATATGTCGTGAGCACCCGAACAGTTCTCTTATTTCATGTCTATGCCAAGTTCATAATGGTTATTACTCTGAGGTAAAGCTTACACAAACTTGAAGAATGATATGAAATAGTCTAGTGATCTTTAAGCTAGGTATTCAAAGGACTTGTTCTCAAGTGGAAGTATACCAGTTGGCTCAGATGGGATCAGCAGAAAGAGGCCAAGAGATTTCCAGTAAATACATGGCTAGAGAGTTTGGGTAAGATCCAAGCTCAAAAAGCCTGTCTTGGAGTCATCTAAAGAAAGCAGAAAAAGAATATGATTGTAACTAAAAAAAACCTGGCACTTAATCAATATATCCCATCTTGGCAAATGTGTTAAAGGCAAAGATAATCTGGCTAGAATGTGAAGAAGAGGTGTCGTAGTAGGGGACAAAAATTTATTAACGTTACTCTGATACCGTAACTGGAGCCAGATACCTCAATCACCAGAGAGATATTAGTCACTGGACGACAAGGGTGACTTTCTCCTGTTTCATGTGAGTTTCTTTTGGGAATAAATCACTCTATTTTTAATTCCATGTATATAAACAGTCTTCTAATTAATATTTTGACTTTGGCATTAGAAATTGGGATCTGAACTCCAAAAGAGTTTTTAAAATATAAACCTTGTGCATGTGTCTGTCTTTCATGCATTTGACACACAGTTGCTTCAAAGAGTTGAATTATCATTTAGGAAAAATCTCTAAAAGATAGTAATATCTGGGCCTGGGTCATTTCCTAGGGGCTGGTACCTAGATTTAAAAAAATGAAACTAAGATGTGAATAAACTGGATGTTGAGACTAAGAATCAGCCCTGGGACATGGAGACCATACTTGGATGTTGGAGAATTTGTTCTACCCTTTCTTTGTGTGGCTCCTTTATGAGTTTAAAATTGCAAAAGTTCCCTATGAGAAAACTTTTTGAAAGTGCAGTTATTAGTAACAAAAGATGAATTTACTTCTCCTTAGGATTCAGAGACTTCTCATTCTGGAATCTACAAGTAGACTACTATTTGTGGAACTCACTCTTCAAGATTGTTTACATGGCTCTGGATCTTACTCTAATGGGTTTGTGTGACATCTTCTTTTCTACAATGGTCTTCTTAAAGAAGCTTTCTTCATCTTTGAATTTGCAGTGAGAAAATTAAACCTCTCTCCATGGAGCTGAAGGCTGAGTTGTCTGTGTTGATCTGTAGAGTCCCTGAATTATGTCTGTTTTGTTTTTTCTTTCACCCTTCCTACCCTATTGGAAGCTTGCCATATAAGACACTGTATTTATATTAGAGACTTCTCTGATTTCTGTGATAGAGTGGAGCTGTCACCAAGGTCATCTTTGGGTGCCCCCAAAGAACATCTGAAATGGCATTTTCAGGGACATACATTCTACACACGGATGATCCGAAATGTCTTCCAGATCTCATGTTAAAGTAATGAGCTCAACATATGAGCCCCATTCATGGCAGTTGTAGATTCCATTTGATGAATTTGATATCCAAATGATGACTAGTGAAGTTTATAAACCACATACTTTCCAAAATATTTTATTGTCATAAAAAAATGAACACATAACAAAATTTGCCTTCTTATTCATTTTTAAAGCAGGGTTAAGTATAACTACATCACTATGAAGCTGATCTCTAATACTTTTCCATATTGCAAGGCTGAAACTCAGTACCTATCAAACAATACCTCCCCCTGCCCGTCTCCCCTAAATGCTGGAAACCACTACTCTACTTTCTGTTTTCCTAGATTTGACTACTGTAAGTGCCTCATATCAGTGAAGTCATACAATCTTTTAGTCTTTGGAAGACTGGCATATAATATGATAATGATAACACAATTTCCTCCGTAACGAAGTCCATCCCGTTAGTTGAGAGGTGGCAGCAGAAATTATCACATTGACATGACAATAGTTAACGGTGGTTTCTATGTGTTAGCCCACGGCTGAGTCTCTAATTCAGAATCTCCCTCAATCCTTGGAGACACCGCTTGGAGAGGAAGATACAATGACTGGCAGTTTACACCTGAGGATCAAACCAGAGAGATGTTGAGTAATTGGCTGTTATGGTTTGTGTCTACATGCCCCCCCAAACCTCACACAGTCATAGAGATTTTTCAAAGATGGCTGAATCTAAAGTGTGTGATTGATTTATAAGGCAGTTCTGCTATTAAGGGTGCTGATATTAAGGGTGGGTGATTGTTGGATCAGCCCATTGATTGCACTGGCACTCTCCTAATACCTGTGGACTAGATACAACATAAGGGGCAAAAGAGGCCTCTTTCTCTCCTCTCTCTCTATCTCTCCCCCTTCCTCCATCTCCCTCTCTCATTGTTTTTGCTGTCTTCTACCATCATGAACTGTTGCCCTCTACCATGTGCCACCCTGCCTTGGAGCCAGACAATATGGACTGAAACCTCCTCAAACTGTGAGCTAAATAAACCTTTCCCCCTTTAACTTTGGGTGTTGGGTATTTTTGTCTCAGCAACAAGAACAGTAAGACACTGGGCCAATAACACACCAATGTTAAAGTGTTACAGTTGGCCTTCTTTCCTAGGCATTCAAACTCCTGAGTCTGTGTTCTGGGTCATTGGACCACACTGCTTCAAACCAATGTCTGTAATTAGCCTGGGGTTCTCTTCCAAGTTGGACAGACGTTTCTCAGATGAGAACTCTGGCCAAGCTAACCTCCAGTTTTGCAATCTCTTCAAAGCAGTCGTCCTAAGAATTTACCCAGGCTGACCCAGATTTCTTCAAGGGAACGTGATGTGGTTAGCGGAGCTCCCCGTTCCGTATCTACTCCTTCAGGCTTGTCATATTCTCATGCCCCTGAGCTCACCTGCATCTGCAGCGGACAGTTCCTGAACACCTGATGGCTTGTCTCCTGTGTGCTCTGCCTGAGACTTAGCCAGGATCCGAACCATATCAGTTCTACACCAGCTTGCCAGGAGGCTGGGAACACTGAAGATGTAACACCACCTGGCGGGGGAGGGGGGTAGAGGGTAACTGTCCCTGCTAGCCTGGGTACCCTCCTACTTTTGCATTCCTTCCTTACTGCCACCCTTTTTGCCCCCATGCCCTCATCTGTACTTCTGAGATGATTCTATAAACCACTTCTTTGAGTCCTTTATCTACCAGGGAGCCCAAACTAAGACAGTGAACAAATAAAGGGGGAATCATAAAGCCAGCAACTCCTCAGTTTGTGGTTCTCAACTGATTTGCATCCCCAGTGGCACTATCAAGGGATACACCATCTTGACAGAGGGAACTGGGCAAATAGGACTCTCAGCTGAATACCTAATTTACCATAACATGCAAGTACAGGAATTCTGAAGGAACTTGCCAGCTTTGTTCAGCAGCATCCAGTAAATAGAACAGAGTCTGAGTCATTTTAGACAGCAAACAGCATAAATTAAATTGGAACTGAAGTATACATGTCATTGTTGGCTCTTTACAGAATAAAGGAAATGCAAGCTGAGCAAATCTAAAAGGCAAACCATTTCCTCTGTTTCTGAGGGGGCCACCTGTGGGTCTCTGTTTACTAGCACTAAGCCTCACCCTCAGAGCACCGTAAGTGGTTGTACAATGGGCCTCCATGTATTTCCCATTTATACCACTATTGAGATAAATGAAGCATTCAAGAGAAAACAAAACAGTAAATGCATGTTACAAATCAATTTTATGAAAGAAACATTTCAGTCCATCCAAAAGAGAAATAACCACATTGAACTCATTAGAAAATGATGAAAACACTGTTTTGTCACAGTCCTAAGCAGCTGGTTCTAGTGGAAGTTATTAAGTGGAAGTTAATCAGTCATAAACAATCCAGCAGATACCCCATAAGACATTTCCTTCTAATGAGCAGTGGCCTATGGTGCACCCGACAGAAACATGTCAGATAGGCTTTCCATTGCGCGATGGGGAGGAGGCTGTCTTGCTTCAGGAGTCCCGTGGACAAACCATGCTAGCGACAGGAAATGTGGCGAGAGGAACTCAAAAGGGAAAAGCAACCTCTTCAAACCAAATGCAGGACAATGAAGTGGTCCCAGAATGAAGATCAGTGCTTTCACTTTCTCAAAGGAAGTTCTTTTCAGGGAGGAAATGTGAACAATAGGAAAGAGGACAAAATTAAGGTAGAGGATGATTGTAAGTAATGAAGTGTTATGAAAAGAAATCAAAATTGGTTGGGAAATTATTATCACACTGAGAAATTTCCTTTAAATCTCATCCTGCCATGGTAACAACGAAAGAAAAAGTATGTATGGTGGGAGAACAGGACACATCACAAGGTTAAATAAAAAAACTGTTTCTCTTTTATTTCACAAGAAAAGGAAAGAAGCTCAGAGAAAGGAGAGAGCTAGGGCTTTCCTAACTTGTCTTGGAATGTTTCCATTGGAATTATGTCAGAACTATTCATTCTGTTTGTCTAGCATCTTATCCATCTCTAGGTGTATCAGTCTTACCTATTTTAAAAATAAAAGATACTTGAATATAAAAATGATAATTTGGTCTTATGGGATGCAATCAAATTTGGTGCATAAAACTAGAAACAACTCTCTGTACTGATCTGAGGAGTGATAGGTAAGTTTCGCCATTTCGTGTATAGTACTGTAAACTGTTATAATGGGTGTGTTTGGGAGTGTGGACGCTCTGAATATCCAGCTAGACAGAGCACCCTTTGCCCTCCTGGCTGACATTTTGAGGTGTCACCTATTCGTGAATGAGGATATCTGGCCTGCCAGGATAGCAGAGGAGTATAATGACTGAACATAACTCCACTCTGGTTGGTCACTGGGGCAAACCATCACATATATAGGCCATAATTGTCATCTTTTATTATTAACAATTAAAATTATAACCTTTGTTTTAAAAAAATAAGAAAATGTTTGAACAGTTACATAAACTGCATGCTATGTAGTTAAAACTTTTTAGGGTATGAAAGTGCTATTTTTGCCCACAAAACACTTGTTGTTCTGCGTTCAGGATAGAGCATGAGGTGCAAAATGGAATTAAAACACTTTCTCAGTGAGATTATACTCTGATAGTCAATGTATCAGTATTTTACAGAAATAAAAGATACAAATATCACTGACAAGTCAAAATAGTATATATATTTATAATTATATATAATAGAAAATGGTAAATTAAAGTGCAAATGCATTACTGTTTCAAACATTCTCAAATATACTCATTGCAGCAATTACACAGCACTAAGTATGAGAAGGTTAAAACTAGCCAATGACTCATCAGATTAGTACTAAGTCAATGAAAAAAGATATATATACATATAAATATCTTTATTGTTTCTATAAAAAATCAGTATGTCTACTCCATCAGAGTATATAAAGTCACTGAGAAAAAGTCTTACTCGTATTGGGGGAAATATATATATTTATATTCATATATATATTTATATTCATATATATATATATATATATATACACACACACACACACACATACACATACATATGTTGTCAATCAGTTTTCCATTTCTATAACAAATACCTTAGCTAAATCAACTTGAAAAGTAGAAAGGTTGAAGTCACAGTTTCAATACATGAGTGGTTGGCCCTGTAGCTTTGAGACTTGTTACAAAACAGCATATCATGGTGGGAGCTTATGAGAAAAAACATCTTACTCCATGGCAGTCAGGAAGCAGGAGAGACAAGAAGAAGCCTGGGTTCCAGTGTCTCTTTCAAGAGCATATCTGCAATGGCCACACTTCCTCCCAATGGGCTTCATGTCTTAGAGGCTCCACCATCAACCAGTAGCGTCAAGATGAAGACAAAGCCTTTAACACACGGGGCTTGGAGGACATTCCAGGTACAAACAATAGCATAAAAGAGGAGCTGCTCGTTAAAGATGCAACAGTGATGTCTTGGGTTTCTGGTCCAAGTCACTGTGTGACTATAGACCCATTGGTTCAAATGAGATTGGGAAGGCTTTATAAGAAGTGAGGACTGAGAGAAGTGGATGACTTCATTTGTGAGTTTTGATAATGATGAAGACGGTGTTGGACATGTGGCTCCAAAAGGGGACTTCGAATTGACTTATTACAAATTGATGTTAGCGTGCATTGTTGTTGTATTTGGCTTATTTTTCTAAAAACAGAAAAAAATTTCATATACATTCTATGTTAGCTCTCTTGTTGCTGAGGCAAAATGGTTGACACCAACAATTTAAAGGAGGAGATGTTTAATTTGGCTTATGTTTTCAGAAGTCTCAGGTCATGGCTGACTGGATCCAAGGCAGAAAAATCATGGCAGAAGGGTAGGGTGGAAGAAAGCTATTCACCTTAGGTTGGTGGAAGGTAGAAAGGAGAGAGAGAAGAGAGAAAAAGGAGAGAAAGAAGAGAGAGGGAGAGAGACAGAGAGAGAGAGAGACCCTTTCAAGGCACACCCACAGTGACATAACCACCAAGCAGGCCCTACCTGCTAGCGCATTCAGCTACTGGTTCATCGTGGACTAATCCACTGATGAATATATGGCCCCATGTTCAGTCACCTTCCAAAAGCTCCACCTCTGATACGTGAGACTTTGGGGAGACATTTTAGATCTAACCCACAGACATGTGCATATGTATGCACCACTCGGTTCTCAAAGGATGTTACACGTGTACTCAGCGCAGGTGGCTCTTTGCTCCCTCAGAGTATGAAGTAGCTGTTCCAATCTCTGTGTCATTGTCACACGTTGTCATCTCCCTGTGGTAAGAGCATCACCTATTTATTGCGCCTCTGACCACAGTCGATTTGCTACAGAGCTAAAGTAACTAAGTACCTCTTTAGCTCTCTACTGAGTTATATTTTCCTTGACCCATTTCTGGCTGAGTCTTTAATTCCCCCGGGCTTCTGAGTGCACAGATCCATAAAAGTTGGCCTTTTCTCAGCGTCAGCATCCATCACAGTACCCGCATCCTCTGAGGCCAGGAACCCGTCACAGCGTTAGGACTCTTACCTCTGCTAGTGTATTGTGAGAGCTCAGCCATCACCTTTGGACTTCCAGAGAGAGAGAGAGAGAGAGAGACTGGGGTGTTTTCTCTGGCTCTTTCCCAATTTCGGTTGCTTCCCAAGACTGAAGTGCTCAAGTGCTTCAACTTTCAAAAACCAGTCTTACTGCCTATTAATTCTGAGTTTGGTGTTTTCACTGAAGACAAGCATATTCAAACATAAAAGCTGATTTTTTAAATGTTAGTTTCTGCCAAGAAGTTCTTAAAATAATGATTCTTGTGCCAAAATAAATCTAGAAAAATGGCAACTAGATGGTACTCTAGTTTCTCATTACAAAGAGACTTCTCCAGCGGGGTGGACTGTATTTAGCAAGCAAAGACAAACTCTAGAAAGACTTGCTGCCTCCCTCCCTTCTATCTTTTCCCAAGATAAAAGAATTCAGTTTAGGACATTTTATCCCAGAAAAAAGCATAGTGCTCTGGCTTCCATTGTCTCTCTGAAAGTGGCTTCCCTGTGCAGCTAGCTCCTGAAGAACTCAGCAAGATGACCACTAGAGTTACCTGTGAAATTAGCCCCAAATTGGCCTCTTGATCTTTTTTTTCCCACGTCTGTTTACTCCCTAGGTGCACTATAATCATGTGTTTCTGTGTGCTTCTTGCTATTTCCACTTCTTATACTCCTTTCTCCCTCCTAGGGGATGGGTGACATTTTCTTTCCACTAAGCTCAGCTATGGCCCTTTGGAAAGAAGCATCACTTCTCTCACAGAAGTTCTCTTGTTATTGACCAGATATTTCCATGACGGTTCTTATCATCTATTTAGTGGTTACTGTCCGGGCCTATCACCTATGGTAACCAGGGGCACCTGCTCTATGTATACCCAGATACCATGAAAAGACCTACCCATTTTGAGATTCAGTATGTGCTTATTGAATGGAATGGAGCTGATAGGCTTAGAGAATAAGTTGACCTGCACATTTTTTCTTTGAACATTTCAACTACCTGCAGATAAGGTGATATTTTCGACACTTTCAGACCAGAAAAGATTATAAACAATGAAATATTACAGAAACATACTCCAACTTTCTAAATTTCCACACGTATGCTCTATACAATATCAAATGACATGTAGTAAAAAGATAAAACCAAGGGAGGAACCAAGATTTACATAAAGAAAAGACTAGGTTAAATATCAATGAAAGGAAGAGAGAGAGAGAGGATGAAAGGATTATCTTCATGCTACTTGCTCTGTCTCTGGCCTAATATTTACCATTTTAACTTTTGCACTGAATTTTTCTCATAGATACCACAGAACAAGTCTTAGTGAGGTCTACCCTTCTCTCTGAGAATAGGAGCAACAACTCTACTGGTCTAGGCTGGGTTATCTTGGTGATGAGAGTGGCAGATGTGCGACGTCTTTTGAGTTCCTCTTCCTTTGCTTCCAAGGCTGTCATAGTCCTTTTCTGCATGCCCTAAAAATACATTTTTTATCATCATATTCTATGACTTTGTCAACTTTCTGTTCTCTTCTGATGTGTGTTTTCTATTCCATAGGCTTTGTTTCAAATTGATTTGTTGGAAACAGCATGTTCTAAACATTATTTTTGAACAATGGGCTCAAAAACAAACAACTATAGCAGACTATGTACCTGTTGTTTTACAACTGTTACTTAAGAAAAATGCAAAACTAGTAGCTTCTCAAGTAACTAAGTTCTGAGCAACTGTGTCTCAACACTTGGTAAAAAAATAGATAATTTTAAATAATTTTCAATATTTGGGGTACCAGAAGATCTCTAAAAATTCTCCAGTTTTGGTCATTCATGCATCTATGTTGCATATAGGTACAGTTGGTCCTCTTTCTGTGCATTCAACTAATCACAGATTGAAAATAATTAGTAAAAATTAAAAACAGCATTCACATTGAACAGATTCAATCTTTTTAATTGTCATCAATCCCTAGACAAGGCAGACCTAGCATTTCAATTTTATTTGGTATTATAAGTAATCTAGTGATGGTTTAAAGTCCACAGGATCATATGTGAAAGTTCATGAAAACACTGTACTATCTTATACTGGGAGCTTCAGTATCCAAGGATTTGCACATCTGCAGGGGCATCTTGGAGCCAAATCCTGGTTAATACCGAAGAATGATAGTAATCAAATTAGAGGAAAAGAAAAAAGAATGACACTTTGAAAAATCTACAAAAAATAACTATTTTTAATTGATAAATTTTCTTTCAAAACATAGTTTCCTCCAAAATTATAAGCACAGGATTTATTTCTCATTGACACCTAGTCATAATAAAAATCTCCTGACCTGCTTTATGTGTTGGTCAGATTTCTACTGCTGTAACAAATAACTAAGCTAAGTAAACTTAAAAAGAATAAAGGTTACTGGGGGTGGGAGTTCTGCTAAGCACTTAACATATGCAAATCTCTGGGTTTGTTGTCCAGCACCACAAGAAAAAAAAAGGTTTATTTTGATTTATACTTTTGGAGACTTCAGCTCGTAATGGACTGGTTCCATAGTTTTAGAAGAGTACATCACAGTGACAGAAACAGCCCATTGTAAATTATGACCTATTGTAAAGCCAAATATCGAGTTCAGTCATCCAAGTATTGTAATCCTCTTTCTAGTTTTCCTCACAATTCAAAAAGTTATATTTGTAATCCCATTGAGATGTCATTGGAATCCCAGCAAGTTAACTCCAATCTACCTCCACCAATGCAACCCACGGCAAGAGTAAAAACACCAAGCTACATTCCAAGTTAAGGGAAGCCAAGGGGTCCTGAATCCATTCCCCATGAGGGCATGTGGACAAAGGCCCTGATCCCAGGCCTCTCCCAGAATTTATTATCTTGTGAAGAAGAGGGGTGGCTCAGGGATGAGTGACAGTGAGGATGGATGGGGGAATTGAGTGAGTAACTTGAGCTGGCTGGCCAGGTGGGGAGAAAAGCATTTCTGTAAATTGCAGAGATAAATATATGTAGAAGGATCAAATTACATAATCCAATTTAGGCAGCAATGGGATTGTTTTGGGGGGCTCTCACTTGGGTACTGATATGCAAACTCTTGTGTCCTGGGGAGTCATAGCTTCTTATCTTGAGGCTGTACCCAGTTGACATTCCCGGAGCTATTAGCTCTAACATCTTATGAGCACATATCCTGTACTTATCTGTATTGCACAGAGAACACTATGTGAGGAAACAGGACTGTCTGTTGGCTATAGAAATTGCATGTTAGCACCTCAGCTAGCCTTATTTGCAATGCTTAGAGCCAATTGAAGAGAGAAGGAAATACCCTAGCCAGCTTTTTACATATCAGCATAAGGAAATGAGTCTCCAAATAATCAAAGTCACAGTAATAGTTCTGGATTCAAAGGGAGTCACTGGAGTTGTCTCTCACAATGACCAGAAACAGAAAAGAGAGAGAAATATACCAAGGTCCACAATCTCCTTTGAGAACCCCCAAAGCCCAAGGACCTAAGAACTCCTGGTAGGCCACAATTCTTGAGGCCTAACTTCCAAAAGTACCAAGCTGAGAACCAAGCTTTTAATCCATGGGCCTTTGAGGAACATTTTAGACCCAAACTATGCCAGCAGGAAAAAAAAAATACAACTTTATAATCCATTCTGCTTAAACTTTAAATATTCATACAGCAAAAGTATTTGTTGTACATTTCTGTAGAATATCAATAGAAAGTATTTGACCTTAAGAAGGAAGTTGTCATTTAAAAAATTCACCTCTAGTACTGACAACATAACTCATTTTAAATGGAGACAAACAGCAAACACAAGTACTGAGTTAGTATTAGGACTGTGAAGTTTTCCAGTTAATGATGAGGAGTGAATTCTGTTATCAAATTTGCAAAAAAAAAAAAAAATTACTTTGTTTTGCTAAATTGTCAGAAAATACAGAGACCAAGAAAGATAACATACTGGAACATTCCAGTACCATCAAGAATCACTTTTTAAATGAATGTAGCCAATTCAAAGAGTTTTTTAAGGTTAGACTACATAGAAGAGAACTCCAAATGCCCCAAGTCTGTCCAATTTATACATGAGAGAAACCTGTAGAGGTTTTTCCAGTTTGGCAGCAATATTAAAAATGTCCATAATGCTGTCCATTATGAGCTGCAAAATGGGAAGGAACTTTTCTAGGTCTATTAATTTAAAGAAAGTGGTTTGATAAACCACAACAAAAAAGACCAGTTTGTCTTTGTGTTTTCTTTGTTTGTTTGTTTTTTATTAGTATTGCTTGCAATACATAATAAAAATCTCTTAATATTTTCTCTTTAGAAAATGATATATTAAAATTATCATTAAATTGTCATATTAAATCATATTAAAATTATGATTATAGATCATATTAAAATCATGATTATAGATAATCATGTGACAAATACTATAGGAAAAAGGTGTTGAGCATTGAATAAAAGTGTTAATTTTTATGGACTTTAATGATGCTTATGGAATCTGTCAACTTTGGTTTCTCATTCCAAGCAGATACTCACTTTTGTTTCTAATTTTTGCATTTGCATTTTTACATGTTTTGGTTAACGAAACTTATAAAGTTAATTAAACTTAGTTCCCATAAAATTTGTGTCCAACCTTTGTATCTTGATTAGAGAAACCTTCATTTTTCATATTTGAAATGTTTAATCTATTTGGAATTTACCTAGGTTTCTGCATGATATAGCATGAGGAAAAATGCCCTTTTTTCAAAGAGGTCCAGTTGTTTCAGCACAATTACTAAATAATATTTCTATTTTGTATTCCTAATAAAGACTACTTTGGCATATATTAAACTCTTAATTACCCTCAATATCACTCTAATTATTATTGTTTCATTTTTCTATTTTAGGACCATTGCATTATTACAGTTTGAAGTCATTACAGTAAATCTCATTCTCAAATTTCAAAATTCTTTAGATTAGCAGGTTTATTTTTTCTGATTGAATTTCAAAATCATCCTGTTATATGTTGCTTAAAACCCCTAACAATGTGGAGTCTTCTTATTTCATAGGTTTATTTTGTACTTAAATATATTCCTTAGAAAATGTTGTAAATGTTTTTATATGGATTTTATGCATTTCTAATTTAGTATATATCTAGATAATTGATATTGTTGTTGGCAAACTACCAACTGGAAGCTGTTTTATAATTAATGTGTATGTTTTGTAAATGGCCAGCTTATTCATCTTTTTTAAAGAATCTTTTCTTTGCAAACATTTATACTCTTTGCATTCCAATAATTTGAAATTCATTTAGCTTTTTTCATGAAGCAGGCTAAGAATCACCAAATGGCAATAACTGTTTATGCCAAGTATTCATGATTTTGATACAAATGTCCCTGAGGAAAGGAGAAAAAAGTGGGAGGAGACAGAGAAAGAGAGAGAGAGAGAAATTCATCTTTTTTCATCTTGATACCTATATACTTGTTGTGTATATATGAAATGTTGAAAAAACATTCTTTTACAGTGTCTTAAAATACTTTGTCAACTACAGATACTGAAGTATTCTGCATTCTTTTTTGGAGAGCACCTGTTGATATAATCATATTTTAAAAATAATTTTTACCTATCACATTCATAGATTTCTATATACTAAATTATCTTTGATTCCAAGAATGAATCCCACTATGGTAGTGATCTGTTGCTTTATTAATAAATCTGGGTTGATGATTTTAAGATTTTTTCCCCCTATAATTTAGCTTTCTTTCATTGTGATAATTTTATCAGGTTCTGGTATGAGGTTAAAATAAACTGGGAATATTTCCATCTTTCTTTATACTCAGATATTTTAAATTGTAAGAGAAATTTATAATTTCAGAGTCTAAAATAACATCTATAAAAGCATCTGGTTTTGGTGAATTTGGGGCAATAATTATCAACTTTTTCAATTTTATTCAGGGTTGTTCTGTGTATTGAGTCAATTTTGCTTATTTACATTCCATGCAGACTATTTCATCAAAATATTTTAACTTATTTGCATGAAGTATTCTAAAGAAGTTTCTGATGTTTTGTACTTGTAACCCAGCATTTAAAAATTTTTAAGTATCTCAATTTGCTCATCTAATAGTTACATGTATTTACTTGTATATTCATAGGTTACATGAATTATAAAATAAGCTTTATCATAAAAACTTTAAAAGATCAAATGAACTATTTTAAAGTAACTTTTCATTTTTTTAGCTCAATAACAGAGCACAAAACTTGTTTGCTCCTCTAAAACGATCTTAACATTAATATTATGGTACTCGACTAGGCATTGTTACTGTTTCTAAAATACTGGCTTAGTGTTTTGTGATACCACAAGATCAAAGATCTTTATTCTAAATTCAATTTAACATTATACTTGTTTTAGCTATAAAAAGGCAACCCAAGTATAATAGGTCTAAATTACTAAACCATTATATTCATTTTTTCAGTTCCATTCACTAATTATGTGGATATTGGTTGAAATATTAGGCAACATTCATCTTCTCCTATGTCAATAAGTAGATCTTTTAACATAATAGATGTTACTGAATTTTTATATTTTAAGAAATAAGTTTAAAATCTGCTCCCATATGTGCGATATGAAGGCCACAAAGTAGATTAGCTCATTTTACATCCACGGTTTAGATTATGCAGATACAAACACTGTATAACAGCTTTCAGCAAGGAAATCTCGTAGGGATAGTCACATTTTCAAACATGGATACACTGATTCACAAAATGCTGCTCTATAGTGGACGTTTCCTTCAAAATCAGTTATTTTCTATTTTCTCATACAAAGTATCATCTTTATTTCTGAATGGCGGATCACACTAATGTTCCTTTCAATATCTTCTGGGTTGATACCACTGACAATCATTTACTCTCACAGACATGATCAACAAATTTGGAAGACTTGTCAAAGGAATAGTTCCAACTATTCCTCTGATTTAAAACTCAGATGTCCTACAAGAAGAAATGAAGTGCCAGGTACTTCGATCATTGACATTTTAAGTCTCTTACTGTTTCCATACAGATTTATGGTGTACAGTGTAACATGACAATACAAGCATCCATTACATAATGATCAAATTAGGATATTAACATCTGCCTCACCTCAAACACTCATCATGTGTTTGCAGTGAGAACATTAAAGTTCCTTGAAGTTATTTGGAAATATGCAATATATTGTTAGCAATAGTCACCCCGCTATAAAACAGAACATCAGAATCTACTCTTCCTAACTGCAATTTTGTATTCATTGACAAACGTCTTGCCCTCTTCTCTGTTCCTCTCCTTTTACTGCCCTTCCCAGCTCCTGGTAATCATTATTCAATTCGATACTTTTATGAGATCACCTTGTTTTAGAACTCACACATGAATACAATCATGCAATATTTGTCTTTCTGTGCCCAACTCATTTTCCTTAATGTGACATTCTCCAGATTTATCCATGCTAACAAATGATAAGATTTCATCCTGCCCAATGGCTGAATAGTATTGTGTGTGTGTGTGTGTGTGCGTGCATTTTATTTAGCCAATAATCTGTGAACACATAAATTGATTCCATGCCTTGGTCGTTTTGAATAGTGCTATAATAAACATGGAAATACAGATATCTGTTCAAAATACTTTAATAATATCCAGCAGGGGAATTGCTGGATCATATGGTAGTTCTATTTTTATGTTTTTGAGGGATTTCTATCCTCTCATTCATAATGGTTATACTAATTTAAATTCCTACCAACAATGTAACACAGTTCTTCATCAACGTCTATATTTCATAATTTTCATAAAAATTTATATCGTTTCAAAGATGTAATTTGTGGAATTTGGTAACTATGATATTGACGTAAAATTATAACTTAAGTTTTGCCATATCCAGTGGCATCCCAGTACCATAACAATTTCATATTAGCCACCATCCATCTTGAAAATATGTGAATCAATTTATTTAAAAATGACAAAATGGGGTTTTTTTAATTCTTTCATTTGTATTTGCTTTCCACTTCAAATTCCTTTCCCCAAGAGTTAGTTTTAGTACATATTTATTTATGGAATCTATGCTAATCATCATTTTTCCTACAATAAAATACGCATATAAATAGAAAGTTTGATTTTTAATTATGTGTGAATGTAAGGCTTAAAGTGTTAATTGCCTCTTGAATAGAACTATCATTACAATTGTTAGTAGTACATCATTAGTCAAAACAACATAATTGTTACAAATTTCATAATTATTAAACAAAATTTTTTTAATTTTTTGGAAATGAAGCTCATCATGAGATGAATGGAGTCAGGTTACTTGCATGTGTCCACAGCTAATTATTATTTTGATTTCAATGAAACAGAGCTCATATTAATTCTATTCATAGATCTTATGTTTCTAGATGTGCACAATCCCTGAGAAACAATGATCACATAAATAGATGGAAATGGAAGTTTTGTTATAGCAATGCAGCTGCTCAATCTAACCACTTTTAGATCACATGCCAAGAAGTTACCCGTTGATGAAATTAGTTTTAATAATCTACCTACTTCATTTTCAGTTTTGTTTAAGGCAAAGAATTGATATGGTACTCAATAATTAGAATTCCTTTGTGTGGCTTTATTGAGATTCATGAAATGATTATATTAGTCAGTCTTTGGTAGGTGACCAACAAAATCTCAATGGCATACAATAAAAAGCAGCTATTTTTCTCCCTAGCAAATATGCAGGTAAACTGAGACATATTCATTTCTGGCTGCAAGTAGGTTCTTCTCTCCTCCGTGCATGTGTTTCATTTTAGGGTTCACTAATCCCCTGGGCATGTTCTCTTCACATCAGAGGTTAGACATACTAGGCATCTCAAAGCCTGCACTCACAATGGGCACATACACCTCTGTCTACATCTCATTGGCCAGAGGCAGTCAGACTCCTACCTTCACAGGGCAGGATGAATGTTCTGATCCTGGATGTGCAGCATGAGAGAGTGAACGTTTCCTGAAAAATCCAATCTACCATACTTATAGGCTGTTCCAACACAGGCTAGCAGGATATAGTGATACATGTCTTGTCCAGAGCTCTCTTTCCTTCCTACCATGATGGCTGACCCTGCCCCATCCACAGCTACTTCAGGCACGGTGTGAGGGCAATGTGATGTGAAGACCCAAAGCTTCCCTGGAAGAATGTGTATCATAAATCAAAACTAAACATCCACATTGAAAGCCATTGAGTGTTTAGGGTGGCTTGTTTCCCAGAGGGTTCTAAACAAGCAAAAAAAAATTTCTTGTAAAGTGGTATATAAAGACATATTTTGAATTGAAAATAAGAGAAAAAGAGCCCACATTATTCCTAGGGAAACATCATAACCATAGCACAACATGAAGTGATCTGTGATTTTGCATGCCCTAGAGAGGTGGGAACATTCTCTGAGAGACAAGTTGTATCTATGTGCATTAAATCATCACTACTAATTATGCTATTAGCTGTTTCACATTCATGATTGTTCTATAACCAGTTCTATGTAGTCTTTTGCTTTGTTTTAAAAATTCCAGTGATCAAGATGAATCAAGACCTGAAGGTAAGAGTTGGAACTCTAAAACTAGGAGAGGAAAACAGGAGAAATATTTCAAGACATTGGTATAGCCAAGAGTTCTTTCGATAGACATCAAAAGCTCAGGAAACAACAGGAAAAACTGAAAAGCAGGATTACGCCAAGTGAAGAAGTTTCCGTATAAAAAATATTTATCATTGGCTGGGAATATGGCTAAGTGGTACCTGCCTGGCAAGCGTGAGGCCCTGAGTTCTATTGCTGGTACAAAAAGAAAAAACTGTTTAACACTGTGTGTGGTTCAGCCATAAGGAAGAATAAATCTTCTGGACATCATTGCACATTCCAGTAACACCAAGTACTTGGGAGGGTGAGGTAGGAGGACTGCACATTCAAAGACAAGCTGGACAATTTAGTAAGACTCTACCTCAAATTAGAAACTGTTGCAAAAGGGGTGGGACATATAGCTCAGTGTGAGGTCCTGGGCTCCATACCTAGTGCAAGAAGAGGAAGAAGGGAGAGCAGGAGGAAAAGAAAGAAGGGTGAGAGGCGCTCATTGTGAAAGCTGGATAAGAGAGAATAAAACATTCAAACATTTTCTCCCGATCTCCTCCAGTTACATCTCCTGAAGTACTAACTTGATTTTAGAAATTTTGGTGTATATGCTAATGCCTTTCTCTTTAACAAATATGCACAAACAAATATTCAGGTTTTTTTTAATGGAATCACTGTTACTGGAGTAAAGAGTAGATAGTTGTTACCGGGGTGAAGGACGAGAGGGGCAGATGGAAAGAGATTTGTTAACAAGTACAAAATACTAGGTAGGAGGAATGAGTTGTGATATTTTACTATATAAAGAATGATTAAAGTTAATACTATTATGCTGTGGATTTCAAAGTTGCTAGAAGACAAGATTTTGAGTGTTCTCAGTACAAAGAAATGATACATATTTGAGATTATGGGTGAACTAAATATCCTGGCTTGACCATTGCACAATATATGCACACACTGAAATATCACACCAAACCCCTAAATGTGTACAATGAGCATGTGCTAACTAAAAACAAAACAGAAGAAAACTACATTCATGTAGAGGCATTAATTCTACAGTTTCCTTTGAAAAAATTATTTAATATTCTCTGTGTACTTTATGCAATGGTATTTAGCATCTAAAATTTATAACTTTGAAAGTTTGGTCATATCATCCAGGAGAGGTGAGACCCTGCCTGACTGCAACCACCACAGAGATAATCTTCTCCAGGAAAGGAGACCGGCCTCAGCCAAAAGGATTTCGCATCCTAGACACCGAGACCAAGATGATGATCAAAGGGTCCTTGAAAGCTAGCCCCGTGCCTTTTCGGTGCAAACAGCCCGAACCCCTGTATCAGAGTGTGCCCCTCCAGCCACCTGAGTCAGAGTCCTTCCCTATCTTTCCTCTAACTCCCCAATTAAAGCTTTTTAATCTGTAAAAAATATTTTATCGTGTTAGTATAACCTATTTGGTTTCTACTTTATGCTTTCACCTTGATCTTTTTATCAACATGAAATTTACATATCATAAAATTTAGTGATTTACACATACAATTTAATGAATTGCTGTGTGTTTACAGAGTTGCATAATCTTAAAAATCTAATTTTAAAATATTTTCACCATCCTAAGAAAAAAACCTCATGCCATTATTCCACATTCCCACTTCCAGCCTTAGGTAACTGCTAATATTTTTCTTGTCTTTATTTGCCCTGGGTGTTTTTGTTTTTGCTTTTCTTTTTGACGTCTCATGCAAATGAGACCATACCAAATGTATGTATTTTCACTGAGCATGTTTTTTATGTTCCAATGCTGTGATTTGGGTCTAGAATGTCCCCCCAAAAGCCGTGGACTAGGGGCTGGATTGCTAGCCGATGGGCTTTTGGCGAATGATTGGCTCATCTGTGGATTGGTATGGTCCTATTTAGAGACGACAAAAATTTAGGAGGTCTAGCTGAAGGGAATATGTCATGGGAACTATATCTTATCCCCTCTCCATTTCTCCCTCTCCTTCTTCTCCTCTCTTACTCTCTCTCTCTTCTCTTTCCCTCTTTCCCCATCCCTCTTTCATTCTCTCTCACCCTTCCTGGATGCCATGACAGGGACAGCTTTCTTCTACCACGCCCTTCTGGCATGACTGGCATGACGTTTCTGTTTCGCCGCAGGCATAAAAGCGATGGAACCGGATGCCCGTGGGTTGAAACCATTGTCTTATTTTTATCCTTAGTACACCATTATATTTTAGATTTCTTATAAATAGTGAAAGATTAGATCTCATGTATTATCCTTAATCTGATCTGCATTTTTAACATTGCAATTTCATTCACTCACATTTTACTCTGTAAAAGATGTATTTTGACAAGATTTTACTTGTTTCTATCTAGTTTCATGTTTTCTGCTTTACATCAGATATTCAGCATCTTTCTTTTTTATATTGAACCAATTTTTTCCAGAATTTGTTTGTATTGAACAACTTTTCATCTTTTTCGTCCCACAAAATGTTTAGAAAATACATAACCACTTTACCTATATGACTAATTAACTTAAAAATGAATGTGTATTTCTTTATGTAGATAAGATTGGTCTTCCCATTTTTTCTAATATTTTGTTTATTTCTGGAGAGGTGACTAAGGTTGTTTGGGCCTCATAAAATTAGAATATTTCTTTTTTCTAATTATTTTTAAAAGTTTGATAAAACTAGTGTTTACCTTTTTAAATGATTGGGGACTTTCTTTATGGGATGTCTTTTAATTGTGTGGTCACTTTATAGAAAATAGAAATGTAGATATTCTATTTCTTAAATCTAGTTCATATTTTCCTTACAAATTTGTTCACCTCACATTTTCAGAGTAGTGGGGCAATGTTTTTTCAGGGTTGAATTATATTATCTTGTTTTATTGCTGCTAACGATTTTTTATGCCTATTTTTGGGTTCCAGATCAAAGAACTAAATTTTGGCTTTGTTGATTTTCTTTATAGTATGATTGTTTTCTATTAATACCTTTTCTTTCTTTTATTATTTCATTCCTACTTTCAAAAATTAATTTAATGTTCTTTCTAAATTCTTAAAATTGAGACTGAGTTCACTGACACCACCCCTTCTAATTTCTGTATTTAAAGCTATTAAGTCTATCTAAAGTATTAATTGTATCCCACTAGTGGATACATAGTATCTTATTTTCATTTTCTAATTTTAATTGTGATACCATCTTGACAGTGTGTTAGTTTGGACTAGTTCGATAGATTTTTATTTCTTAATTTTCTGCTTTTTTGATACATGAGCGATTTCTTTTTAACCTTTGAGGTGCTGTTACTATTTTATTGCAATGGGTCAAAAGAAATTAACTGTATGATTTCAACCCAAAGGTATCAGGTTTAATTTTATGACCCACTAAACTGTTAAGCCTTGCAAATGCTCTGTATGTTTGAAATCAATGTGTTCACTGCAGTCATTAGGTCCAGTTCAAACAGCTCCATCAGATCAAGGTTTGCACGGCATTACCAAACTGTTCAATATTGCTCCTAACTCGTAGTCTGCCAGTTCTATCACATATTGTAAAACATACATGTTGAGAGAGAGTCTGAAAATCTCTGAGTAAGAAAGATTTGCTCGTCTTTCCTTGAGTGCTGCCAAATCTGCCTTACATATTTTGAGGCAATATTGAGTGTATTTAAGTTTAAATTTTTATTTCTAGCTAATTGCATTTTATCATTAATGTGCAGGACTTTATCTCTAGTAAAGAGAAAACTTCTTGCCTTAGAGTATAATTTGACTGATAGGGATCTAGAAATACCAGCTTTTGGGGTTGGTGGTTTATATGGCATGTTTTTTCTATCATTTTATTTGGAACCATGATATAGCCCTTAAGTTTTAGAGCTGTCTTTATCTAAGCAGCTGGATGTTCCATTTTCATTCAGCTTAATGCTTCTACCATCGTGCTAAGTGCTCTAGTCCATCTGCACTCAATATTTGTTTTTAAATCTACCATCTTATTGAGTGCTCTATTAACTGACTTACTTTATGTTCATTTTTACACTCCATCTTTGCCTTTTCTTGGACTGATTAGCTTTCAAATTTTTGCTTCATCCTCTGTTAGTCTAAAAGCAATAAACTCATTGATTGTCCTTTTAGAGATTAGTCTAGACATTAGAGCAGGCATTCCTAATTTATCAAAATCTACAACTAATCACCTTTACTGATTTTTAGGAAAACGCAGGAACATTAGAACAGTTTCATTCTATTTGTCCTATTTTCAGACTTTTTCCTTTTATTACTATATTTGTTTAATAGGTAGAAGATATGATTAAAATATACAATTAATGTTTAAATTAAAATATTTTTATAGTAAAAAAAACACATTACCATTGGCCCCTTCAAAAAATTCCCCCTTTAAACATGCTTATCAAAAAATTCCCCCTTTAAACATGCTTATCCCACCATTCTTCCCACTTTATGAAGCAGTTCTGGAAGTCTTCATTAGTGTCTTTACAAAATGTGATCAAAAATATAGTGAAGGCTGCTATGTGCCTGCCAATGGAAATGTAGGTTAGTAGAAACATGATAGTGTGTCCTCATCTACCTTATTCACTTGATCTGACACTGTATAACTCCTGATTTTCCCCCCAAAGTCAAAATGACCATGAAAGGTAAATTTTTTGAATCAATTCATGACATCAAGGCAGTTACTAAGCACAAATAAAGATACTCTTAAGAAAAGACTTCCAAAACTGCTTCAGAAAGTGACAAGGACAACAAAGCAAATGTGTTCAAAGAAAGAGCAGTTTTAGGGGTGCTAGTATGTCTTTTACTGTAATAAATTATTTAACATTTTAAATACTCATCATAATTTTCTATCACATCTCATATAGTGTGCTATCAAATTGTATCAGAAATATAGATCAATGATTCCTTTAAACATATTCTACTGTTCCTTGGAATAAATAGAGAAGTTGGTGAGGAAGAAGGATTTACTACATTTATCCAAATCAGTCCTTTTTTCTGAACTACCAAACCTTTTTGTGATTAGCTGTTTCTGGTCAGCTCTTCCCTATTTAAAAATGGTGTGTGTGTGTGTGTGTGTGTGTTCCTTGGAATTGAACCCGGGGCCTCATGCTTGCTAGGCAAATGCTCTATCATTGAGCTATATCTGTAGTTCTTCTAAAACTTCTATTTTATTTTGAGATAGGATCTCACCAAGTTGCCTAGGTGGCCTAGTACTTGCAAACTTCCTGTCTCAGCTTCCTAACTAGCTGGGGTTACAGGCACACACCATCATGCCTAGCTGGAGATATGTCTTTATTTGTACAATATTTAGTCTAAGCTCTGTGGGTTACTTTGGTAGAGTGTATAAAAGCTAAAAGTAATTATTTTTCTGATTGATGGCATTCTCCTTCACCTTATGGCATTGCAAGTTCTCCCATGATGATTTGGAATCCATTTCCCTGTTTGGCTGGCCTTATGTTTTGCTTTGACCTGCAAATATGTCAGGGTCATATACCAAGCCAAAATCACAATAGGATTGTATGTTTTGTTTCTTTCTCTTGAATTTGTCATAATCACCAAATAAAGATCAAGCTACTCTATTAGAAGATGAGGAGCTACGTGAAACTATCCTAGATCAGCCAGCCCCAGCCAAACTATCACCACACTACAGACACAAGTGAACTCACCTAAGATCATAAGACCTGCCTGGATAAATCTGCCCAAACTGCCAACTGCAGAAGTGTGGGCTAACTAAAGCAAAACATAAGCAAAACGTGAGGCCAGCCAAACAGGGAAATGGATTCCAAATCATCATGGGAGAACTTACAAGTCATCAGCCAAAAGCACTGTTTTTAAAGTGTTTGGTTTCTACTGGAAGATCAGAGAAAGCCTGACCTGTCCATGTTATCATACACAGCATAGAGATAATTGTACCAAAAGCCAGGCATGTTGGTACATGCCTGTAATTCCCAGCATTCCAAAAGGCTGAGACAGGAGATTATAAATTCAAAGTCAGCCTGGGAAATTTAGTAATTTCTTGAGACTCTGTCACAAAGTAAAAGAAATAAATAAAACTAAAATTGAAGAAAAAAACCTAGGGACACAGTTCAGTGAAAAGTCCCTGGGTTCAAACTCTAGTCTTGAGAAAAAAATAAAAGACTGGGTCAATAAATTACCAGCCCATTCCACTGAGGCTACATCTCTGCAGCCATCTATAAGATCAGTTATCAGGACAGAGCTTTAGAGAATTACTTCACAAGTATCAGATAGTGCTCAATCCCATTTGGACATTGACAGCCTTCAGGAACCTCAGAGAAAAAAAAGACGATTGGTGAAGACATCACCAGTCATTGTCATTATAAATTTTTTACTACCAATAACAAGTGATACATACTATTGATTTGATCTATCAAGATAGCAAGGTTGAAGAATTCCTGATCCAAAGGGCATCAGCTGATACTTAAGGAAAGGGGAAATTGGTATAAGAAAGGACTCTGATGGTGGGGTGGGAAGAGATGGAGGCTATTTCCACATGGAGATGGCAGTCCAGGCAGTAAATCAGCCAGCAAGCCTTTTGTATAGGAGGCTACGAGGAAGTAGACTGAAAATCAGACTAAAAGTAAGCATTAGTTGTGTGCTTTGAGAAAGTCTCCAAACCTACATCTCCCTGTCCTTATCTGTGAAGCCCGGGTGTTAAACTCTAGGGTTCATAAGATTCCTCCTGCCAGTTCTAAAATTCTGTAGAACTTGGGACAAAATACTATAATATTTTAAATCATTATACAGAGTTATAGGTTTAGTTTCATTTTTATGGCATGTTGTCAGTCATATTTTTGCTTTATTTAACATCAAGTCCTTGTTTGGGAATTCAGTATATAATTATAATACTAAAACTGCAACAACAATGATTTATTTACAGCAATATATTTTTGACAGGAGCTCTTTGAAGTCCATATGTAAACAAAAGAGAGATTTCATGCATTAATAATATGCACAGTAGAAATTTGGAAGATATGTTCTGAGGATCTGAGTTGTTAGATACAGTATAGTTATATAACAAAGACTGAAGGCTCTAGGAATCTGTGCTTTAAAATTCTAAAAACAACGGCCAAAAAGATTTTTAAGAAAATAGAACTGATTCTCTAAATGTACAAATGAAACAAATTAAGTGTAGTTGACAGATATGTGATGATTAGCTTATACTAAAGAAAAGGAACTTTCAGAGCTTATTGCTTTTCTTTAGTCTTTCCTGCATAAGAACAAAAATCAAGAAGTGAAATTTCAAAGTTTCACTGAAAAGAACCAAGGCCCACTTTTGAGTATAATGATTTAATAATCTTCTATGATTGCAACAATTTATAAAACCATTAAAATATATATATTCCATCATTATTCACTACAAATAATGTTAAGTTTTTAAAAGTAATTTGATGGTATCTCTGATTCTGATACCTTAAATCTACATTTAAATTCAGAACATTTATGATTTAGCTATAGTAATGATCACCACAATGATTTTATCCAGAGACCATATCAAGGTGTATAAAATATCACAAATTCATGTGCATTAAAATAAAGTGTAGTCACCACCATCAGGGAACATCAGTGAGCTACATGGAAGATGAGAAACTCCACCCATTGTCCCTCTGCCATCACCAGGAACCTCAGTCTGTAGGAACCCAGGTGCCTGGTCCATTCCCCTACTCCACGAGACAGGCAGCCAGTTCAGAAAGTGTCCAAAACTCAGTAACCAGCTCATTCAGAGAAACCCAGGGTAAATCCAGTCTAATAAAGGGAAACACTTTGCATACAAACCCCCAATTTATGATTATCTCTGTTATATAACTATAGACTTTGTTTCTATGCTCCAAAGTACAAACTCAATCATTACCACAATTTTTCAATTTCTAAACTGTGCTTGATGTTACCATTATTGTTAATTGTACTACTGTAGCTACAATGTCATTGCTGTTGTCATCAGGTGTTCTCCTTTGTGTAAAAATATTGGGAAACTCTGGAGTAATGACCCGACCACAGCCCTACATCAGAAGACTGGAGACTGAGCCAAGCAGAAACTGACCTTCCACTGTGAATTAATTGGGAAAGTAGGATCTTTGGATAGACACAAACTAAGAACACACACACAGAAGACATCCCTAAAGAATAGATTTTTCCTACAAAGGCCTTGATACTACTGGTATTACTATCTTCCACAAAACTCACAAGGTTCACCACAGAAAACAAAATAAAAAAAACTTTTGAAATAGAAAATGTCAAGATACAGGAGAAAACACAATGTCAGATATGCAACCCACCAAGAACAAGTCCAGGAGACATAGACACAGAAGAAATTGGAAGTCAGGCACCTGAAATCTCTGGAATGATAGCAACTGAAGTAAAGAAACAACTCCATGAGACTGTAAAGGAAAGCAGATCATAAATAACTTCTCAGGTTAAAAACAAGATGGACAATCAAACTGAATTGCTAAGCATACTTGAAGAACTGCTGAGCATATCTAAAGAAGACAGATTAAAATAGAGGAGCATAGGAAAATTATGGAAAACTTGAATGAACAAAATAGGAAAGAATTAGAAAGCATGAAACAGATTCAATGAGATATATGGAAAATTAAACTTTCACTGAAAGCTGGCATAACTGCTTGAATGAAACTGAAGTTCTACTTTCAGACCTTAAACACAGGATTGCAGCTAGCAATCATGAAAGGAAAGCTCTCTTAAGAATTACAAGAAACCAGGAAATAATTCAAAAGCTGCAAGATGATGCAAAGGAAAACAACATAAGACTGATAGGTGTCAGTGAAAAAGCAGGAGTTAACATGAATGACATAAAAAGACTACTTGCAGAAGCAATAGCAGAAAATTTCACAAGATTGTGAAAAGAATCTGAAACCCAGATAACTGAGACATATTGAACTCCAATTAGCCTTATCAAATAAATCTACACTCAGACATACAATAATCAAGATCCCAGAAATTCAACACAAGAACAGAATATTAAAAGCCATTAGAGAAAAGAAACAGATGGCCTATAAAGGAAAAGTCCACCAGAATCAAGGCAGAGTTCTCAACATGAACCATCCAATCAAGAAGAGATTGGAGTGATGTATTTCAAGTCATGAAAGAAAATAAATTCTAACACAGATTGATATGTCCTACAAACTGTCTTTCAGAATTAATGGAGGAATAAGATGCTTTCATGACAAAGAACAACTGAAGAAATTCATGACCACCAAACTAACCCTACAAAGAATACTGAAATATAGTCTAGAAAGAGATAAAAATGACCACAATTCCAAGAACACTCACGGAAAGAAACCACAAAGCATAACAACCAATTAAACAGAGGAAAAAAGTTGGGAACCAACAGCAGAAAGATAACATGATAAATATAAGCCAGTATATATAAGTTATAACCGTTAACGTAAATTGCTTCAATTCACCAATCAAAAGAAACAGACTCATAGAGTGGATAAAGAAGCAAAACCCAACAATATGCTGTATACAACAAGCACATTTAACTCAAAAGTAAATTTATAGCCTGAAAGTCAAAGGATGGAAAACAATATTCCATGTGACAAGAACCCAGAAAAAAATATGAGTAACTATTCTGTTTGCAGACAATGTGACCTTCAAACCAAGAATGATTAAAAAGAATGATTAAATATTTTTTAAAAAGGTCACTACATACTTGTTAGGGGAAAACTCCAAGAGGACAGATTATAATCATGAATATCTATGCATCAAATACAGGCGCACAAAACTATACAAAAAATATTAATGGCCATGAAAAATCAAGTAACAAATAACACAATTGTAAAAGGGCACCTTAACATGCCACTGTGACAAAGAGGTAGATGAATTAGACAAAAATTCAAAAAAGAAATAGCAGAACTGAGCTATACTTGTGAACAAATAGACTTAGTAGACATTAAAAGAGTGTTCCACTCAACAATATCAGAATACATATTCTTCTCAGTTGCACATGAGAAGTTCTCTAAAATAGGCCATATACTATCCCATAGAACATGCTTATGTGAATGCAAAGGAACTGAAATTATCCCAGGCATATTACCTTACTGTAGTGCAATGCAATTAGAAATTAATGACAAAGGAAATTGCAAAAACTCTATAGACACTTGGAAATTAAATAACATCCACCTGAACAACCAATGGGTCACAAATGAAATTAAAGAAAAATTAAACAACACCTACAATCAAACAAAAATACGGAAATCTGAGGTACACAAAGCAGTTCTCAGAGGAAAATTTATAGCAGTGAATTCTTACATCAGGAAAATGGAATGAGCACAAATAATCTGTCTTGGTTATTTTTTTCTCATTCTTGAGACACAGTATCTGATGCCCAAAATTAGGGAAATGAAGGTTTATTTATCATATAGTTTTAGAGGTTTCAGTCCATAATTAGCTGGCTCCAAGGCAGGGTGGTGTGGCTGAGGGGCAACCATTCATGGTGTCAGCAAATAGGAAGAACAAACAGGACAAAAAAAGGAAAGCATGCCTTCTACTTGTCCTTACACTGTATTTCGGCTCTGTCCTTAGGTGGGTACAGTACTCACATCACCAAACCCAGAGCTAGACAATGAACCAATCAACAATGCTAGATTCACAATGCAATTAAAACAAAAAAATACAAAGAATTAATGAATCAAAAAGCTGGTTTTTTGAGAGAATAAACAAAACTGACAAACCTCTAGCTAACCTTATCAAGAAAAAGAAAGAAAAAAACCCAAATTCATGCAATAAGGACTGAAAAGAGAAAAGTTACTACAGATCCCATGGAAATTCAAAAGATCATGAATATCTACTTTGAAAATCTCTACTCACATAGAGTGGAAAACACTGAGGAAATGGACAGATTTCTAGAAACATATGAACATCCAAAGCTCAACCAAGAAGATACAGCAATTTTGAAAAACACAATATCAGCTATTGAAATTGAAAACGTAATTAAAAAATTACCAACAAAGAAAAGCCCAGGTCCTGGTGGATTCATGGCTGAATTCTGCAAGAAATTCAGAGAAGATTTGACACCAATACTCCTTAAACTCTTGAATGAAATTGAAAAGGAAGCAATCCTCCCTAAATCATTCCTGGATGCAAGTATTACTCTGATACCAAAACCAGAGAAAGACCCAACCAAAAAGGAGAACTATAGGCCAATCTCACTAAAGAAAACTGATGCAAAGATTTTCAATAAAATACTGGCAAATAGAATGCAGCAAATCATCAAGAAGATTATACATCATGACCAAGTGGGATTCATTCAAGGAATGCAGGGATGGTTTAACATACACAAGTCAATAAATGTAATATATTACATCAACAGAGCCAAAAACAAAAACCATATGGTCATCTCAATAGATGCAGAAAAATCTTTCAATAAAGTCCAACACATGTTCATGATAAAAACCCTTCAGATACTCAAAACACACAGTCAATCTCATAAAGGCCATCTATGACAAACCAACAGTCAACATTGTGCTAAATGGACAAAAACTGAAAGCTTTCACTTTAAAATCAGGAACAAGGCAAGGATGTCCCCTATCACCACTCCTATTCAATTTAGTTCTGGAAGTACTAGCCAGGGCAATTAGACAAGAGAGAGAAATAAAAGGAATAAAGATAGGAAAAGAAGAAGTTAAATTGTCACTATTTACAGATGACATGATACTCTATAAAGAAGACCCAAAAAACTCCACTAAAAGATTACTAGAGGTAATAAACAAACTCTGCAATGCAGCTGGATACAAAGTCAATGCTCAAAAACCAATAGCATTCCTATACACAAACAAGAAACTCACTGAGAGAGAAATTATGGAAGTATCGTCTTTTACAATAGCATCTAAAAAACTGAAATACTTAGGAATCAACCTAAGAATGTAAAAGACCTATATGCTGAAAATTACACTATGAAAAAAAAGGAGATTGAAGAAGATATCAGAAAATAGAAGGCTATTCCTTGCTTTTAGCTAGGAAGAACCAACATTGTGAAAATGGCCATACTCCCAAAACTGTTATACAGATTTAATGCAATCCCAATCAAAATACCATTAACATACCTCATAGATCTAGAGAAAACACTCCTAAAATTCATTTGGAAACAGAAGAAATATAGAATAGCAAAGGCAATTCTGGGCAACAAAGGCAAGGCTGGAAGCATCTCAATTCCTGACTTGAAACTATACTACAAAGCTACAGTGATAAAATCAGCATGGTACTGGCAAAGAAATAGACCTGAGGCTCAATGGAACAGGTTAGAAGATGCAAACACAACTAAAAAGACACTCAGCCACCTGATATTTGACAAAGGGGCTAAACATGTTCACTGGAAGAAGCATAGCCTCTTTAATAAATGGTGTTGGAAAATTTGACTCTCTGCATGCCGAAGACTGAAACTAGATCCATGCCTATCACCATGCACAAAACTAAAATCTAAATGGATCAAAGATCTAAATATTAAAATAGAAACACTGAATCTACTGGAAGACAAGGTAGGCAGAAATCTTGGAGACATAGGGGTAGGCAGAGAATTCATGAACAAAACACAAACTGCACAGGAAACACTTCAAACCAAACCTACAAAGAATACTGAAAGACATTCTAGATACACACAGGAGAAAACCACCAAGCAAGGCAGACAATTAAACAGAATGGAAAGCTAAAGACACAACAGCAGAAAGATAACATGTCAACAATAAACCAATATAAAATAGTTACAACCATTAATGTAAATGGCCTCAACTCACCAATCAAAAGAAACAGACTGGCAGAATGGATCAAGAAACAACATTCAACCATATGCTCTCTACAAGAAACCCATCTAACCCAAAAGGACACTCATAGACTGAAAGTCAAGGGATGGAAAACAAATCAGCAAAGACATAACAGAACTGAATCACACCTGTGAACAAATGGACTTGATAGATGTATACAGAGTGTTCCATCCAACATCAGAATACACCTTCTTCTCAGCAGTACATGGGACATTCTCTAAAATAGACCATATACTAGCCCACAGAATATATTTAAGTAAATGCAAAAGAATTGAAATTATCCCATGCATGTT